>RYFJ01003229.1:0-60869 GCA_003991445.1 Oryza meyeriana var. granulata
CGAAATAATGCACCAGCTTCCGGACTGTGATAAGTTAGCCAGTATAGCAGCTTCTGGATCTGCGGATATCTCGTTCTTGAAGTCGGCAAGGACCTCGCTTGACACGAAGTGAGAGCTGCCGTTGTATTATTATAATTATGGCCCTGTCGGGTCGCTCAGACCACCAGCACCGTGCTGACACATTGTGCGCCGCCAGATATAGCATAGCGGTTCCTTGGCAGTGGTACGCCAACACGGGCGGTAATCGTGAGGAATGTTGAAATGTTCGAGGCTCGCTGGGCTCCGGAGTCCATTGTGAAATTGTCGGTCTTGTTGAGTAGCTTGAAGAAGGGCTACCCGCTTCGCCCAGTCGGCGAGAAAACGCCTTGAGTGCCGCCCATGTAGCCTCGTCAGCTTCTGACGTCCTTTGAGGTAGTCGGGAGGTTGCCATGTGCCTGATGGCGTTGACTTTCTCCGGGTTGGCCTCGATGCCCGGTGCGAGACGATGAAGCCGGTAAATTTCCGGAGCACATCGAAGGCGCACCTTTTTCCGGTTCAACTTCATCTTGAATCTTCGAAGTTTTGGAGGTCTCTTTCCAAGGTCAGCGATGAGGTCTTCTTTGGACTTGGTCTTGATCACCACATCACGACGTTAGCTTCCACATTGCGCGCGATCTGAGTGTGCAAGACACACCGCTGAATAGCCCTTTGAAAGGTTGCGCCCACGTTCTTCAGAAACCGAACGGCATTGTGAGATTATAGCAGTACGCTCCAAACGGTGTGAAGAAAGATGTCTTCAAGCAGCTTCCTCCCTCAGACATATTTATGAATCCCGAGTAGCAGTCGAGAAAACTGAGTAGGTACGCACCCTGCCGTGGATTCATACACACTGATCTTCCGAGGAAGACCAAATGGGTCCTGGGGCACGCTTTGTAGGTCGATTCGCTGAGCGACGCAACATGCGCATTTACGTTTTTCTTCCAGACCAAAATGGGTTTGCCAGCCCAGTCCGGGTGGTAACCTCTTTGATCTGAACCCGGCATCGCGAGAGTTGTAGGTATATTTCCTCCCGATAGGCATCTTTGCGGTCTTGGAGCGAAGCACCGCACGCGTTGTTGACTGGCTTGGCCTCTGTCTTCACATTTAGGCTGTGCTCGATCACCTCCCTGGTACCCCGGCATGTCGTACGGTTTCCACGCGAATATCCTGTTGGCTTGGAGGAACGTAGCATAACGAGGTGTCATTCCTATTTGGGTCTGGTCCGGGCACCGACTAGAGCAGTCTTGGAGGGTTGGTAAGGTCAGCGGGTGACTTCTTCTTCTGTCAAAGTCCAGCTAGAAAAATTTCCCGAAACTCGCTGCTATTTTCGCCGGAAACTTGATCTGCTCGACTTCTGTTGACGGATTGCGATGTTTTCGCGCCCCGACTGCTGCCTCTGATGACTGAGCCAGTTCGCGCTCTCCTTGTCGCAGGTGAGGGCTTGACTTAACGGTCGTGTGGAGAGAGAGGACTCCTCGGCTGGTCCAGCATCTCAGTACCATGTATGTATAGTGCGGTGGACGCCAGTAAATTGGGCGAGTGCCATCAATCCGAAGATATCAGTGGTATGCAGTCTCGAAGTCGCGACCTCGAAGCAGACAGTTCTTGCGGAAATTATTCCCGCTGTGCCGAAGTTACCGGCAAAGTTATCTGCCCGAGTGGAGTTGATTGACAGGCCGGGATACGTGCAACTGTAAGTGTACTGTACTGTTAGTTAGGCTCAGCTGGCCATGTTTCTAACGAGGATTTTCCATCTCGTCCAAAGCTCTTGGCGAACATCTAGGTTTGAGCGCGCTACTCCGTCGATGTGGGCTTTTTTCAGGCCTGTGTTTCTTGACGACCGGGTCCAGGATCATGTGGATAGTGTCCCCGGGTGGGAACCCGATTAGGTGATCTGCGGATTGAAGGTGATGGATTCTGAACAGCGAGGTTATTGGGGGGTGTCGGCGTGGAGACTTTCCGTGGTCATGTCGGCGCACTGAAAGCTTCTATTTGGCGCTTGGACTCGTAATGCGAGTGGTCCCCGAGATTGGTTGATAGCTCGGCTTGAGGATATTTGGAAGTCGCAGCGGACCGAGTTGCTTGTCTTTGTTTGTCGGCGCAGATGAAGTCTGCTCGGGGAGGCAAACTCTTTTGAGCATAATAGAAAGTCTTTGGCGCGTGCTTTCCTTGGGGCGAAGGGGCATGACCGCTATGACTTTTCTGGAAGTGTTGTTTCGCTGGGCGGACGGCTGAGCTCCATGTTGGCCACTCGTTGTTCCGACTTCGTTTACAGCTGCCACTTGTTTTGGACGGCTCGTTGTGGCTTTCGCCTGTCTGTTCTTTTGTCTGGGCTCTTCTTAACTGTCGAGGGCTCGGGACGCGGCTTTCGGCCAGTGGCGTATTTATTGGCATGTCGAGAGCGCCCCGGCTGGTGGATGGTGGCTCCGACTGAATTTGTAATAAGCGGAGCGTATTTTCCCCTTTGCGAAAGCGGCGATGACGGCTTCGTCTTTGACAGTCTGGGATTTGGTTGCACTTTCGGAACTTTTGATGAATTCGCGCAAAGACTCGTTTTTTCTTTGTGCAGCTGATAGAGATATGCTTGCCGAACGCGAGTTGTCGTAGGTCCCCTGGAAATTAAGGTGAACTGCTCCCTGAGGTTGTCCAGGACCGATGACACCTCGAGAGGCCTGTCAGCCATGTCCTCCAGCGAGTCGGCTAGCGGCGACTGGGAGGTAGTTAGCATGACTCTGCTGCCGCCCCCAGCAGCTCGAACTGTTGTTTTTTCTGGGGTGTAAACAGTAAGCCAGGATTTGGGTTTTGTTCTTGGCGTCGTATCTTTTCGATCCTGGTGGGCTTAAAGCAGTCGGCCATGAGATCGTCCTGTAGCTCTCGAGTGAAGGCTGGGATGCTTGTCTTTCGTGAGGGCTCGACTCCGATTTGGCAATGTGGTCGCTCGTGGTGGATCCCAAGGCGTTCTCGTTCGTCTTCCAGTCGCGGCTTCATCTTTCTTCGCAATTCTTCGCGGTCGGCGTTTATGGTGTGACGAAGGTCTTCGGTGCAGTCGATACTCGAGGTCCTGATTGGGTGGCGATCGTACTAGCGACACGCGGTTGTCATTATTGGTATTGCGAGCGTTTGTTTTGCCGACTCTTCGCGTTGCCAACATGGAGCTGGCCGCCCAGCGTCGCGCTGATGCAGATTGACTGCGCAGAGAACCCGACGGTGTCGCCCGAAACTGTTGCCTGTGACAGGCAGGAGCTGTGAATCTATCGCCTTGATTTGGCGATAGTTGGGGTGGCTGGTGATCGCCGGGCTGAGTGTGTCCACAGTAGTCGCTGGCGGCCAATTGTTCTGTTGTGGGTGACAGAGAAACGTCGTGGTCACGCTCATCTTGGTTTGGAGGATCTGTTGCTGAGCGACTCGCCAGCCTGGCGGCAAGCTCGTGGTTGCGGGCTTCGCGGTTGGCTCGATTTTCGCTCTCGCTAAAGGGCGCGCTCCTCTTGTCGTCCTCTTGTAGTCGGCGTTCCGCGGAGGTGGGTGTTGAAGATGAAGATCTCGTGGGAGAGGGGGGAAGCTTGCGAATTATAAGTCGGAGCTATTGGCGCTCGAACCCGGCTGTCAGAAGATGGTGTCAGACTCCGAATAGTTTATCGGAGTGAGAAGTCCGACTTCTAATCCAATTTGAAACGGCGCTTTGGCATGTCCAACTGAATTATTAGCTGGAGATCGGGTCTGCTACGTGGGATAAAGGTGCGCAGCGTGCAGTCGGAATTGTTATGGGAATTGGACGACCTCTTCTTCTCGGCCCAACTCGGGCCTGGCTCAACGCCTGCGAGGGACGCCTGAAGGAGAGGGTTGTCCCGATGTTCGGCGCTGTGAAGGACTGCGCAGGAAGTCAGCTGAAGGAGAACGGCGGTTGTCTAGTGTGCGCTGGGCAACGTCGGCTGGTTCCCGTCGGCCTTTAGCAAGATTGGATCCGTCAGCCAGGGTGAGATTGTGAATTGATCGACGATGAAGTCTAAAAGCTTTCCGGGTATTGCATCTCCGGGGAAGAAGTTGTTTGCTGTCGATCGTTGATTGAATCTCTCGAATCTTCAATCAGGAATTCGCCAGAGTCCCTACTGCGTGCCAACTGTCGATGCTTTGTCAGACGCAATAAGACTATGGGGGCTACTTCAGGGCAGAGGAATTCGGTGGACCTACAGAGGACACAAGAGAATTATACTGGTTCAGGCCTAAGGTGAGGTAATACCTACGTCCAGTTTGAGGTGTTATTCCTCTGAGGTGTATGTAGACCGATGATCTGGTTGCTCTTGTTGTGCTTGCCCTGAGGGGCCCCTGCCTCCCTTTATATTAAGGGGACAGGGGTAATGATAGGATCCAGTCGGATACGACCAAGGGATTTCCTTCTTAGAGATAGAGTCCTATCCGACTAAGACTTGTTTCCATATTATACAAGGCATAGCCTACGGGGTGCTATCTTATCTCTAATCACATGGTTGAACGGCCATCCTCTTCGAGTGGCCATATACTGGTAATGAGGTACCGGGGCCTATGCCTCCCACAAAGTCCTTCTGGATCAGCGGCTAGGTCGTTTGAAGTTGAATGCTGTCAGGAGGCCCAAATCCAACTCAAAACGTGCAGAACTTCATTGTTTGCCTTCTATGGACCAAAAGTGACGTTTGCTGTAGAAGTAGACTTGAGAAAGGTCTTGGTTTGGTCCAATCAACTTCTTTGATCATACAAGCATTCTTGCGCTCCGTCTCTTTCCCTTCACCCAAGCAGTATCTCTGCAAACGAGAACACAAACTTATGGTGCTAACGTGTTCAATATATAATACATAAATCTTATATAGAAAGCATGCACAGTTGGTTGATGAATATATAAGGTAGCTATGTTATATCTGAGCTAGTGATGTCTCATCGTCCTCCCTTCTTGATTTGAAACCGTCCACGGTTTCACCTTGTCATTAAGCTTGATGAACATATCTTATCTTTCACAACCTTGGGTGAAGTAGTGTGTGGGTGCATATGGTTGGATTCTGAAATTTTTAAACACGGAGAACACTTTGTAGTATTGTGCAGCTCACAATACTCCCCTTCTTGCAAACACCTGCAACTTCATTTAAACAATCTAGAGGACTAGATAGAGATTATTTATACTCATGCGGTCCTCTAGACAATTAACATATCATTATGAAGGAGGTATATTAAAATTTGAACAAATATATACTCTATGCACTTATATTCTTCTTTATTATCATAATTGCCAATAACATAAAAATCACATAAGAAGGACATGGCAAATCAGATGTAGTAAATAATTTCTTCTCTAAACTAATTTAGTGGACAAAGATCATCAAATTGAATATAGCCCCAAGTATTTAAGAAGATCGCAATCTAAACTCTTCATTCTCGCTAGCAAAGTGAACAACATGTCTAAAGCACATAAGGTTTAACAACATTACTAACATGGTCATTCACTAGTTGTGGCAGGGATATAAGTGAAGCACTGCACAACTCTTCTGTATAATAAGAAATAGGAACAAATCATTTTCACAATTTCTGTAGAAGTCATTGTAGCAATCCATCTTCTTACTATGTGTTGTGAGGGTGTAAGTGTTAGTGCTACCACGGTGCACACATCTCTATCATATTCCCATAGGCCTACCCAACAATAAAGAACATGCTTGCATAGGCACAACATCAAAATTTGCACTATTGGTAATTTCCAACGGAAAATTCACTCCGCACAACTTGCTTACCTTCAACTTACCACAAGAGTTGAACCATTGGATGTAGTAAGGCGCGTGGATGTGGTTGTGTAGTCAAACCTAGCTTGTCAACCAATATCTGAACTAGCAAGGTTGCTACCGCTTCCGCTATCAATGACAGCACGGCATGCTCTATTTATGAACACGAACTTTGATTGGAACAAATTGTGGTGCTGATTTTTGCTCTGCCTTCTCCATTTGAGCCTTAGCACCATTGTGCTACAATGCTCAGGTACTTGCTTGAATCTTCTGCACTATGTCTCCACTTCCTCATCGATCTTGTTTCATCACTGCATTGTTAGTGCCATTGTGCTAATGTCATCATCAACATCATTGCACTAGTGTACTCACCATAATCTGTTAGCAATGAGGACTCTCTGATTTGGGCAATCACGTTGCACATGGCCCATCCCTTTGCACTTGAAGCACTGGATATCTCTTGTTCGGCCCGTGGAAGCAACCGATGATGCACTTTTGCGGTGCCTGCAAACGAACAGATTTTACTCATCTCAGTAGCACGGGATGTTGGTGCCAATGCTCTGTCGTGGCCCGAGTGGTGGAGGGTGTAGCCGTCCGGTTTCAGTGGTGGAGGTACTTTTTCCGGACCCAAAGGGAGGCTCGATTGTAGACGTGCTTCACCAATTGTTCCTTCTCAATGGTTGCTTCCTGCAATTCTGTTCAGACTAATATAGCTAGATGGAACATCGGTTAAGAGAATTGTATTCTTTGTATTGAATAATGTCCTGAATTTGACGTCTCAACCCCCATAAAATTGAGCCATCTTATCTCCTCATCTCCTCTACCTCAAATGCAACATTCCTATTTGTAGCTCCTGATAGTAACTTCTACAGATTTTCCCCTTGGTCTAAGAGTTGCAACTTATTTCTCAAATATGTTTGAAAGATGGAGGAATAGAACCTACCCGCATTGCTCGCTTTAGTCTATCCCATGTGTCAGGTTCTAGGCTAGATTTAACTAGCTCATTCCACCAGATAATGGCAAAATCCTTGAACTCACTAGTTGCTTGCTAACCTATTGGACTTCAGGAACTAGATGGGAATTAATTTTTCCTCTACGGTCATCTCCCAATCCAAATAACTTCAGGGTCATATTTTCTAGAAATGACGGCAAGGTATTTAACTTTAGCAAAAGGATATCGTTACCCTCACCTTGGTGGCGGTTACCTCCCATACCTCGCCGGTTGAATCGCAGCCGTTGTCGTAGGGCGCTGTCTTCGACAGTGTATTCAGTGCGTCACTAATTGTCGGCTTCCTCTTCTTCATTATATCGTCATCGTTCAACAAGTGGTGGTGTTGGTCTAACGGTTGGCTACCAGTTGTTTCGACGCGGTTAGTGAGGGTGGTAATGCTCCCACGATAGCCTGGAGGTCTTCCGCATAGCATTCACGGCAGCTACATTCTCCTCAATCTTCTGATCCAGCTTAACGATCTCCTCTTTTGAAGCACAATCAGTGAATCATTCTCACCTCACCTGCCATGGTTTAGTAGAAAATAGGAAACAACAGCAGAAAAGTGTTATCCCTATTCAACTACTACTCTGCAAGGATAGTGGACACTCGCAATGGAAGCACCTTACCGAGCTCTTACAAGGTTTCTGAGACTAGCGAGCAAAGGATGGTAGCCAAACTGGTGGGCTGGTTCGTGATACCTTAGGGCGTTGATCCAGCGATTGCAAGGGTCCGACCATGCTGACCAGAAGTATATATGTGGAGCTTGGGGAGGCCAAAAATGTTAGTGGCACACAATTCAATAACAGATAGTAATTACTGAAAATGTCCCATAGCACTTGTCCTAGTTGCTGGCCTAAACGAGTTCTAAACCAGATGTGATAAAACAAGGGTGACAAACAAGTATGAAAGGATAGCAGCAAATAAATAAGGAAAAGGTAAGAACACAACACAAAACAGCACACAGATGGCTCCTGGTCGTGTCCAATTGTGCTCCTTTTCTCTTTTTTTTTTCTTTTTTTTTCTTTTTTTTTCTTCACATCCCTTTTTTTTTTCTTCTTTTATTTTTTTAGATATTTTTTTCTCAACTAGGAGTACAGGAACTACTACCTCAGGAGGTGGCCGCTCAAACTGATATAAGACGTGGCCTGTGGAAATACGAGCGTGTTTTTAAAATTTGTGCTAGAACTCGGAGTGCGAAAACCCAATCTTCCGGCCTGAATTTTCCAAAAGTAATTTTGGCCTGAATGGGCAACCTTCGCTCTGATACCACTTGATGGCAACGGGGTGCCCGATCTTCCGTTAGGTAAAGGTAACTATCGATTTGGTGGAGAATCGACACTCACGATCCGGCTTCTGATCACCAAGACCCGAACCCTGCAATCGCAGTACCACGTCTCCTCTAGTTATCAACCGTGCGCTGCCCGGTTGACCTCGCTACGAAGGCTAATCCCTGTATGTGAATCGAAGAACACAAGCAAGAACAAGAAAGATTGCAACTCAATTGCAGATGAATGATTATACTCTCGAGTTGGGTTCACAACGATAAACGGCGAAACTGTTTAAGGACAGAATAATCTAAGCAAACCCACCTCTAAACAATGATGGCTACTGTTATATATATGTTGGGACGTCCTAGGTTATCTAGGGCGCACACCACTTGGGTTTAGCCATGACACGTTACAAGCCCAAGTGCCAAAACAGACTCCAGACTGAAAGAGGTACATGTCTTGTTTTGACGATTCTGACAGCTCAGGAGGAATTTGACCTGGGACAAAACCATGCTGAAAGTAGACTTCATAAGCTTTCCAACAAGTTCATGGGCCCTGAAAGTCCTTCTGGATCAGCGGCTAGGTCGGTTTGAAGTTGATGCTGTCAGGAGGCCCAAATCCGAATCCAAAACATGCAGAACTTCATTGCTTGCCTTCTATGGACCAAAAGTGACGTGGTGCTGTAGAAGTAGACTTGGAAAAGGTCTTGGTTTGGTTCCCAATCAACTTCTTTGATCATCCATGCATTCCTGCACTCCGTCTCTTTCCCTTCACCCAAGCAAGTATCTCTGCAAACGAGAACACAAAACTTATGGTGCAGTAATGGCTGTTCAAATATATAACACATAAATCTTATATAGAAAGCATGCACCTTTGGTTGATGAATATATAAGGTAGCTATGTTCATATCTGAGCTAGTGATGTCTTCATCAAATCAGAACACCCGGTGCTAGGCTTGCCTCTTCAGTGGTAACGTGGTTCACTTTGCCCCTCTTGTGAGCTTGTTGGCCTAGAGGAGCTGGCTTGGGAGTTTGATTATGACGTGCTGGTGCAGATCTTGGAGCTTTAGTTGGTGCAATACAGCCATGGTTTGGGCACTTGTTTGAATAATGTCCTGGCTGTCCACAGCTATAACAGGTGACATTGGGACGAACCGGAGGACGGATGGTTGACTGAATTCCACCTATAGGAGCTGGGAACCTTTTCTGTGATGGACATGGCACATAAGCTTGCTGGCGAGGAGGTAGTGGACCATGATAACGATGAGGGGGCTGCTGCCATATGCAAGGTTTTTGTGAACCTCCTGCGGCAGAAAATTGCGCAACCCCCTTGCTCTTGCGCTCGTTCTCGAGGTTCTTCATCTTGCTCTCCTCAACAACGGCCCTGTTGACAAGGTCCTGGAAGTCATGGAAGACAAGAGCAGCAAGCTCTAGTTGCATCTCTGCTGACAGCCCATGCATGAAGTGATTTTGTTTGCGGGTATTGGTGGAGACATCGTCCGGAGCATAACAAGCTAAGTGATTCAATTCATGAAGGTACTCCATGACGGTCTTGCGGTCCTGAGTGAGGGTAAGGAACTCTTGTTGCTTGATGTCCATAATGCCTTTTTGTCGATGTTTTACACCGGCAATAAATATATAGGGCTACACGTGAGACCGAAACTCGATGGATTGCAAAGGAACACAAAAGGTTTATACTGGTTTAGGCCCTCGAGATGAGGTAATACCCTACGTCAAGTTGTGGTGTATTTCCTTTGAGGATGTATGACTTCGTCTACCCTCAAGGGGCGCCCTGCCTCCCCTTATATACTGGGGGACAGGGTTACAAAGTAGGAGTCCCAGTCGGACTACGGCCAAGGGATCTCCTTCTAGGAATACAACGTGCTCGACTAGGACTGTATTTTCCCTGTCGTACAAGGTTAAGTCTGTCGAGTCATATTGTATCTCTAATTACAAGGCTAGGCCTATCCTCTGTCCGAGTGGCCCATATGCTTGTCATGAGGTACCCGGGGCCCATGGCCTCCACACTTTTGGAATGTGAGCTGCACGGAAAGCTTCACGGAACTCCCACCATGCACCCGCTGCGCCTTGGAGTTGCTCAGCCACCAGGTTAGGCTTGTCGGCGTCGGGGCAGCGAGCAAGTGTTAACTTTCACTTGATGGTGCGAAGCCAATCGTCCGCATCGAGGGATCGTCAGAATGAGTGAACACCGGGGGCTGAGTGCGCTGAAAATCAGCAAGCTCACCGCCAGCTTGGTGACCACCTCCGCTCGCAGCTTGGGTGAAGTGTGCCATGGTGGCAGCCATACTAGCTGCGATCTGTTGAAGTGCGGAATTCTGGGTGTCGATGCTTTGCACCAGCAATAAAACTATAGGGCTACTCGGCGAAGGTGAATTCGGTGGATTGCAGAGGAACACAGAGAAGATTTATACTGGTTTAGGCCCTCGATGTGAGGTAATACCCTACATCCAGTTGAGGTGTTATTTCTCTGAGGTGGTTTGTGATCAATGATCTTCCGTGCCCTCATGGGGCGCCCTACCTCCCTTTATATACTAGGGGACAGGGGTACATGATAAGGATCCCAGCCGGATACGGCCAAGGGATTTCCTTCTTAGAGATAGAAACCTATCCGACTAAGACTGTTATTCCTCATTATACAAGGTAAAGCCTGCCGGGTGCTATCTTATCTCTAATTACATGGTTCGGCCCATCCTCTATCCGAGTGGCCCATATGCTAGTGGTGAGGTATCTAGGGCCCATGGCCTCCATAGTAGCCCCTGAGACCTTCATAGTCGAGTCACAGCTGATGCCGAGTGCTCGTCCTCCACAGTGAAGATTGCCCGAGTGCGATGCTCCCAAGTACTCTTTGTCCGAGTAAGTCTTCTTCTCGAGTCCTGCTTCATGTCAGCTGGCAACGAGGCTATGAAGGGCTTCTTGGAGATATATGAATAGTGTGCGCCGAATAGGCGCACTTATTAGGTGTAGCCCCTGACTTTGTGCTTAATTGTGAAAACAATTAAACATAAAGTCAAAGATCTTTAACTTGGAAGTCTTTCTCGAGTAAATTACTACTGATATATGAGACTATTCGGTATCATGTCAACCGGAATAAACTTTATAGTCTTGCCGAGTAGGGAACTACTCATATATAAGACTCTTCGTCTTCATGTCAATCGGAATATGTGTTTATAGTCTTGCCGAATAGGATGCTACTCGTATATGGGACTCTTCAGCGTCATGTCAGCTGGAAAGGGAGGTTTATAGTCTTTTCCGAGTGGCGTCCCACTTAGAAGTTAGACTCCTCCGCATCATGTCAGCGGGAAAAGATATTTATAGTCTCTCCCGAGTAGTTCACTACTCGAAAGTTAGACTCTTCAGCGTCATGTCAGCTGGAATGATGTTGCTCATGGCAACTGGTGGCCACGCATGTAGGCCGAGTGCCACTTTATGAAAATAAATCCATAGCGTGGTCAGGTGTACCCGAGAAAGATACCTGCATCCCCAATTTTAATGAAGACCAGCTGTGATCCTTGTAAGGATATATCCTCAAAACCTGTGGATAAAACAGATACCCAAACATATATGTTTAGCAATAAGTCTCTCATGAAGCATATCTGTTTATCTCATCGGCTCCTGTTAGTAGCACCTGCGCTATAATTTCAACTCAGCCTGCGGGCGGCCCACATGGAGCATGCTACTGTAGGAACTCATATCTTGGTGGCCCAGTGCTAACTGTGTAGGCCCAAGCCCATCTAGTCGGCATCGGCTCTATAAAAGCGGGGAGAGAGAAAAAGATTCCTTCATCTTTCCCAAATCAGCCAATCGCTTCGTCTTCCACCTTTGCACCCAACTTTTCGCTTCCCGCCGGGCTAGGGTTAGCTGCTGCTATTCCCCACCCGAACTCGGGCGATTCCAATCCTCTTCGTTTGTTCCAAGCCCCCGATTCGTTTTCCCCCAAATCTTGCCGCTTCCACCCATGCCGAAAGCTTCGGATCTTGCGGGTGCGCCGAAGAGTGCTTGGCCAATTTCAGATTGCGGCTCGGTGAAGCTGAAGCTGCTAGAGAGTCAACTAAAGTTGCCCAGCCAAGAGGTGATTCGCTGGCGGCCGGCTAAGGGTGAGTCGGTCCCAAATCCCCAACTTGGTGAAACAGTAGTTTTCGCTTCTTTTTTCAATCGGGGCTTGTGCCTTCCATCTTCCGATTTCTTCCGCCGCGTCCTTGACTACTACGGGCTGGAGTTGGTGCATTTGAACCCCAACTCGATTCTTCAGATCTCCATATTTGTTACTCTCTGAGTGCTTCTTGGGTGTTGAACCCCATTTTATTTTCTTCCGGCATCTGTTTCACATCAAACCCTAGCCCTCCAAGAATAACGTCAGTGTAATAGGGGGGCCTGGTCTTTAGCTAAGGAGCGATAAGAAAAAGTCATATCTCGATCTTCCCTTGAAATCCTCCTTAAAAGGCTAGCACAAGGAGTAGTTCTATTGCGCAGATCTGGCTCCCTCCTTGCGGCCATTCACCGGCTTGCCACCAGTGGTTTTACCAAATTGGTCAGCAGAGCCATCCTTTGAGGAGATGGGCCAGGCGCATCAATTGTTGGTGAAGTTAGATGACCTCAAGAAAGCTGGCGTGACAGGACCTTGGGTGGCTCGTCGCTTCCTGACTCAGCGCATCCAGCCGCTGAAGCTGAGGAGCGCATTTGGCTGGGCCTTTAAGGGCAAAAATGATCCTGACCGAGTAAGCAATGAGTTAGCCAGCAAGCGCGTAGTGACCGAGACCCTGTTTGGTTACTTCTCCGAAGGGGTGATCGCGACCGAAGACGATAATCGACGGGTCGCGGCCTATAGCTTCATTCGGCCCCGGACCAAGGTAACCTTTAATCTTCTTCTGTGATGAATGCATGTGGGCCTGTGATTGTTCAGCACTGCATGATGTATTTTGTTGACTCGTTTGTAGTGGCACGAAGAGTTTGATGAAGACTCCCGCCCATTGTCGGCCGTTGCATCGAAGAAAAGGCCGAGGAGCCCCTCTGCTACCCAGCCCGACTCCAAGAGAGCAGGGAAGAAGCCCATTCTGTATCGGGGCGAGGGGGCCATGACGCCGCGCGCCGTGGTAGGAAGCCTGAAGATAAAGGACACCGTCGCCGCGGCGCCCAGGCGATCAAGTCCCAGGTTGAGACCTGTAGGTTTGAGCCCAACATTGTCGAGTTCGGCAACAGCACCATCGAGGGGCCGGCCAGAGCAGGCACCGCCGATGACGGAGGCACCCAAGCCAACCACACCGGAATAGGGGCCGACTCGAGCTGATGTGCCGCCGCCGACTGTGACGCCGACCAATTCGCCAGCCTGGCCGACAACCGGAGCTAGCACTCCGCCAGGACCCGGGTCGCTCGGCAGGAAACTGAAGTTCTCCAAGAGGTATGCTGCTCCGGATCTTCTGAAATTCTTGCGTGTTGAAGTAGTGTTCTGATATCTTGTTTGTCATGCAAGAAGCGGGCCGACATTGATCTCAAGGAGACCGATCCGACCGCTCCCCTTGAAGGGCCTGCCCCAGCCGAGCCGGCGGCCGCGAACATACCCGCTAAGCCGGTGGCTAGCCCAGTCACGGAGATTGAGGTGGTCCCGACTGCAGGGTCGCCGTCGCCACCCGACCAAGAGGCAGTTGCTGAGGTTGAGGCCCCAGCCCCTGAAGCGTCGCCCACCATAGAGGCCACTGTTGGAGCCCCCGAGTCAATCCCCGAGGCTGCGGGAGACGGCGGCGTGGAGGCCGGGACCCCATCGCCATTGTGGTCATCGTCGTCATCATTGCTGCTGCCAGAGATCCCGAACCTGCCTCGGATTGAAGCTCCCCCGCGTAGGAAGCCCCGGACGTTCACCTGGACGGCGCCTGATGGGACCGTGAAGAGCTTCAAGCTTAACGAAGTTGCCGCGAGAAGAGAACGCAAAAGCTTGCTTCGCGCCACTATCAGCGGGTCCCAGGGAGTCGGGGTATAATTCTTGTGGCAGAGTCGTGGTGATCTTCTCGTTTTGACGTCTGATTCCATTCTTGATTTCTTCTTTTCCCTGAGCAGAAACTTGTCGACCGTAATGAGGCGATGACAAAGATCCTGGTCGAAATGGCCCCCCATCTCGCAGAACTGGAGCAGCTTCGGGCATTGAAGGCCGAGATGGAGGCACATCTGTCGGAGGAGGAAACTCCAATCGTGGGGAGTCTGGGGACCCCCCTTTTGAGTTCGGCCAGCGGAGTTTGTTCACAGGACGGCAGCGGCGTCTGGGAGATGATCGGCGGAGAGAATGGCACGCAATGAGACAGGAGGAGGCAGACAGGTTCGGGCCACGCGGAGGCATAATACCCTACTACTGTGTGTTTTGGCTATGTGGGAGATATGAATGTGGTTTGCTTCTTACAAGGGGTTCATCGGCCCCAAAAGCTCTACCGGGAGCCAGACTCGGAGAAGAAGAGGACAAGAGCTTCACCAGGAAAAGCTTAGACCAGCCCAAGTCCTCCGGAGAAGTCCTCTGGAGAAGTCCTCTAGAGAAGTCGCCCCCTGCTGTAGGCTTGGATCCTCCTTTTATCGTGCCAAGGGAGTCCACAGTGCCTGGTATACATGCTAAGAGAGAGAGAGAGCTCGCTACGATTTGTCTTGTCTCACGTACGCGGCCACCTTCCGCGCCGCGCCGGAGGGATGTCTAATCGCCGCCTGGATCGACTGTTGCGGGCGGCTGGAGTTGGTCTGCTGTTGCCACGCCGGAGTCGGTACTGCATGTCTAGTCGGCATGTTGCCGGGCTGCTGTGGGCGGCTGGAGTATGGAGATGTGACAGCGCGTGTCTCCACTGCCAGAGTGTGGAGAATCGAGGCCCTCTCAGCCGAAAGTTCTCTGACGACACTGGGAGGGGGCCCACGGAAGGTCATCATGACAGTGCACGCATGTCCGACCGGGAGACAGGCGGGAGGCGCCCCGTCACTTCGCCATTAATGCGGGTAGTTGGAGAGCTGATCCGCTCAAGCCGGCCTCGTGCCCGGGGCGGAGAGCTCATCGAGCCCTCCGCGCGCACGAGGCACCGAGTCCCTCGGGGACGGCAAATGTGAGTCCCAGGCCAGGGGAGCAGCGCCCGGGACCAGGATGTCTCAGTAACATGCTCCAGGACCGGAGCTGTGGGCCCCGGGCCCGGGAGCGAGGCCTCTGTAAAGTGCCCCGGGACCGGGAAGCCCCCGTACTGTGCCCCGGGGACACGACACGGGGCAGAAGCTGTGGGTCCCGGGAAGTCCCAGTAATGTTCGCGGGGACATGCCCCGGGACCGAGGAGGTGGCTCCCGGGGCCGGGGGCGAGTCCCGGGACCAGGGAGGTCCCCGGGACGCGGGGTCCGAGGAGGACGCTCCCGGGACCGGGCAGCGAGGTCGCGACCCGGGAAGGTGGCTCCCAAGTCCGGGGTCGAGTCCCGGGACCGGGGAGGTGGCTCCCGGGCCCAGGGGCGAGTCTTGGGGTCGGGGAGGTCCCTAGGACAGGGAGGTCCCCGGGGCGCAGGGCCCGAGGAGATGGCTGCGGCCCGAAGATGATTCCAACAACACCCGACAGATCGAATTAGATCAGCTGGAAGAAGCAAGAGACGCTGCAACAATCCAGTCGGCAAGGTATCTTCAAGGCCTGCGTCGTTACCACAATCGCAATGTCCATGGCCGTGCCTTTCTGGTTGGGGATCTCATTCTACGGAAGATACAAACCACCAAGGACAGGCACAAATTATCCCCCACCTGGGAAGGGCCGTTCATTATAGCCGAGGTCACGCGGCCAGGCGCCTACCGACTGAAGACCAAAGACGGCGTCCTCATCACCAACTCATGGAACATAGAACAGCTACGTCCTTTCTATACCTGAGTTTTACATTTTCCATGTGTACAGTTTTTCTGACCCACTATGCCGCTTGTTTCAACCGAGTAGTGAGTCGGGGGCTGCATGTATATATGTGTTCTGTCAATAACATACAAGCTTATTTCACCCCGGTTATGAAGCCTTGCCACGACTGATGCGTTCGCCCGAGTATAGCATCTTACTCCGAACGTTTTTTGTCAAGTTCTATCGGACTAACTCGGTGCATGCTACATGGTCGGGTAAAGCTAATGACAACCGAATAATAAGCTTGGCGGCACGACACATATATTTACACATGATCGTATATGAAAGCATATATATATACCGACTACAAAATGTATTGCCTTTACAGACCCAGGTCTCGGGTAATCGCTTCAGCAGTCGGCTTCGCCTGTGCGATCAGCTCCAGCGCTTCCTCGGGCGTCGTCTCCTCGGAAAATCCCTCCCCGATGGCCTCAATGTCCGCCCTCGGGTAGATGGACTTGGTCATTGCTAGGGTCTGGGCCACGCCGGCGGCAACCCGCTCGTCTGAGTACCTTTTCAAGGCACTCGGCGCGTCCTCGAGACGCCCCATTATCTGAGGAATTCTGCTACAGCTGGTCCCCACTGGGCGGGGATCTACAAGGTCAAGGAGCCCTTTCACGGACCCGACGAGGGCCTCCCGTGACTCCCTGATTGACCTTATCTCCTCCGTGTAGAACCGGTACTAGGCCTAGACGTTAGCTCTCATGCCTGCCCAGATCGGCCGGCAAGTAAGCTTGTCAAATTCGGCTACACACAGGATAACTAGTGGATTGGCTGAGATCACAGTCGGGTTGAGGACTTACTTTTGTAATCGGCCTCCCACCCGGCCACGGTCTCCTCCAGTTCGGCCTTCTCCTTACCGAGCTTGACGACGGCCTTCTCCAACTCGGACTTCTCCCGGTCAAGCTCGGTGTTGGCCTTTGTCAGGTCGGCCTTGACCCTTTCGAGCTCGGCCTTGGCTTCTTCAGCCTCCTTCAGCTGCGACTCCCTCTCTGCTCGGGTCTTCAACTCCGCTTCGAGGTCTGCACCACAGATTAGCCAAGAGCTCAACCGTGCAGTCGTGACACCACCGGGCGATCGGGATCGACGCGGCTGGATGAACACATCAACGGTTCAGTCGGGAAGATATACTCGAGGATTTTACCTCTGATCTTCTCGGCTAGGGCCCATGTCTCCGCCCTGAGCTGATCGGCGCCGCTCTTCAGCCAGGCCTCCCTCCTCGTGTGACGCGCCTCCATCTCGGCCTTCAATGCCCGGAGCTGTTGCAATTCCGTGAGGTGGGGAGCCATCTCGACCAAGATCTCCGTCATCGCCTCGTTGCGGTCGACGAGCTTCTGCTCGGGACAAGGAACAAACCGACGACAGAGTCAAAAATCAAAACAAGAAGATTGCTGGAGCTTTACTACAAGAATCATACCGCGACCCCTTGGGACCCGCTGATGGCGGCACGAAGCAGGCTCTCGCGCTCTCTCCTTGCAACGACTTCATCGAGCCTGAAGCTTTTCATAGTGCCGTCGCGAGTGGTCCACGTAAAGGTCCGGGGCATCACACGTGGGGGAGCTTCGATCCGAGGCAAATGCGGGATCTCCGGCGGTGGCGGTAGCGGCGGCGATGGCGATGACGATAACTGCGATGGCGACGGGGTCCTGGCCTCGCCACTGCCTTCCCCTACAACATCGGGGACCGGCTTAGGGGCTCCGTCCCCCGCTTCCGCAACGTACGGCGCCTCGGGGGCTGGGGCCTCAGTTTCAACAGCCACCTCTCGGTCGGGTGGCGGCAGTGGCCCTGTAGTCGGAGCCACCTCGGTCTCAGCAACCGGGCTGGCCGCCGGCTCAACAGGTGTGTTCGCCGCCGCTGGCTCGGCTGGGGCAGGCTCATCAAGTGGAGCAGACGGGTCGACCTTTTTGAGATCGATATCGGCCCGCTTCCTGCACGACGAAGCAAGACATCAGGACAGTACTCTAACGTACAATGACTACAGAAGACCCGGAGTAGCACACCTCTTGGAGAACCTCAGCTTCCTGCTGGGTGGCCTGCCCCCCGGCGAAGCGCTAGCGTTGGCAGTCGGCCCGGTCGACATCATCGATGGCAGAGGCGTATCAGCCCGAGTCGGCCCCGACTCTGGTATGGTTGGCTCAGGTTCCTTCGCCCCAAGCGGCCTCTGCTCTAGTCGGCCCCTTGGTAGCGCTGCTGCCGAGCACGGGAACATTGGGCCCGAACCTGCTGATCTCAGCCTGGGACTCGACCGCGTGGGCGTTGTGGTAGCGGTGTCCTTTATTTTCAAGCTGCCGCTCACGGCGCGCGCTGTCATGGCCCCCGCGCCCCGATATAAAATCGGCTTCTTCCCCACTCTCTTAGTGTCGGGTTGGGCAGCGGAGGGACTCCTCGGCCTCTTCTTCGATGCGACCGCCGACAATGGACGAGAGTCTTCATCAAATTCCTCATGCCACTACAAGCAAGTTGACAAGATACCATCACGCCAGGTTGAACAATCACCGCTCCACAGGCGTTCACCACAGAAGAAGGTAGAAGGTTACCTTGGTCCGCGGCCGGATGAAGCTATAGGCAGCAACTCGGCGGTTATCATCTTCGGTGGCAACCACCCCTTCGGAGAAGTAGCCAAACAAGGTATCGGTCACTGCCCCCTTGTCCGCCGTCTTGCTGCTCACTCGGTCGGGATCGTGTTTACCTTTGAAGGCCTAGCCGAAGGCGCTTCTCAACTTCAGCGGCTGGACGCGCCTCGTCAGAAAACGACGAGCCACCCAAGGCCCTGTCAAGCCGGCCTTCTTGAGGTCATCTATCTTCGTTAGCAATATATGTGCCTGGCCCAGTTCTTCAAAGGTTGGCTCCGAGGACCAGCTTGGCAACACCGCCGGCGGCATACCAGTAAACGGGCGCAAGGAAGGAGCCAGATCGGCGCAATAAAACCACTCCTTGTGCCAGCCCTTCAGAGAAGATTTCAAGGGCAAATCGATATACGTTTTCTTCCCATCGCTCCTCAGTTGAAGACCAGCCCCTCCAATCACACTGATATTACTCTTGGAAGGTTGGGGCTTGACATGGAACAAGTGTCGGAAGAGGACGAAATGGGGCTCAACACCCAGAAAGCACTCGCAAAGAGTAATGAATATGGAGATCTGAAGGATTGAGTTGGGATTTAAATGCACCAACTCCAGCCCGTAGAAATCAAGGATGCGGCAGAAGAAATCAGACGACGGAAGACACAAGCCCCAATCAAAGAAAGAGGCGAAAACTACCGTTTCACCAGGCCGGGGGTTGGGGCTCGACTCATCCCTCGCCGACCGCCAATGGATCACTTCTTGGCTGGGCAACTTCAGCTCGCTCTCCAGCCGTCTCAGCTTCACCGAGCCACAATCTGAGATCGGCCAAGAACTCCCGGGCGCACCCGCAGGATTCGTCGCCTTTGGCATGACTGGAGGTGGTGAGATTTGGGGGAAAGCAAATCGGGGGCTTGGAATAAACGAAGAGGATTGAAATCGCCCGAGTCCGAGTGGGGAACAGCTGCTGCTAACCCTAGCCGGGCGGGAGGCAAAAAGCTAGGCGCGAAGGTGGAAGACAAAGAGATTGGCTGATTTGGGGAAGACGACGGAATCTTTTTCTCTCTCCCCATCTTTTTATAGCCTGTACCGACTAGATGGGCCCAGGCCTGCACAGTCGGTATTGGGCCGACAAGATATGAGTTCCTACAGTAGCATGCTCCATGTGGGCCGCCCGCAGGCTGAGTTGAAATTATAGTGCTGGTGCTATCCACAGGAACCGATGAGGTAAACAGATATGCTTCATGAAAGCCTTACTGCTAAACATATATGTTTGGGTATCTGTTTTATCCACCAGGTCTCGAGGATATATCCTTACAAGGATCACAAGCTGGTCTTCATTAAAATTGGGGATGCAGGTATCTTTCTCGGGAACACCTGACCACGTAATGGATTTATTTTCATAAAGTGGTACTCGGCCTACTTGCGTGGCCATCAGTTGCCATGAGCAACATTATTCCAGCCGACATGACGCTGAAGAGTCTAACTTTCGAGTAGTGCACTACTCGGGAGAGACTATAAATATTTATTCCCGCTGACATGATGCGGAAGAGTCTAGCTTTTGAGTGGGACGCCACTCGGAAAAGACTATAAACTCATATTCCGACGACATGAAGTCGAAGAGTCCTATATACAAGTAGTCTCCTACTCGGCAAGACTATAAATTATATTCCGGTTGACATGATACTGAAGAGTCTCATATACCAGTAGTAATCTACTCGGGAAAGACTTCCAGGTTAAAGATCCTTGACTTTATGTTTAATTGTCTTCACAATTAAGCACAAAGTCGGGGGGCTACACCTAATAGGTGCGCCTATTCGGCGCACACTATTCATGTATCTATATGAAGCCCTTCATAGCCTCGCTGCCAGCTGACATGAAGCAGGACTAGGGAAGACTTACTCGGACAAAGAGTACTCGGGAGTATCGCACTCGGGTAACCTTCACCGTGGAGGATGAGCACTCGGCATCAGCTGTGACTCAACTATGAAGGTCTCAGGGGCTACTGTGGGAGCCATGGGCCCCGGGTACCTCATTGCCAGCACATGGGCCACTCGGATAGAGGATGGGCCAGATCATGTAATTAGAGATAAGACAGCACCTGGCAGGCTGTGCCTTGTACAATAAGGAAACATAGTCTTAGTCGGATAGGATTCTATCTCTAAGAAGGAAATCCCTTGGTCGTATCCGACTGGGATCCTTACCGTGTACCCCTGTCCCCTAGTATATAAAGGGAGGCAGGGCGCCCCATGAGGGCACGCAAGATCATTGATCGCAAAACCACCTCAGAGGAATAACACCTCAACTGGACGTAGGGTATTACCTCACATCGAGGGCCTGAACCAGTATAATTCTCTTGTGTTCCTCTACAATCCACTGAATTCCAGGTCGCCGAGTAGCCCCATAATATTATTGCCGGTGCAAAGCATCGACAGATAGTTTGGAGTTCCTGGGCTGAGAGATTTGTTTGTCTTGCGTAGAACTGGCAACCCTCGCACTTGCGAACAATGTCCTTGGCGTCTGTTACTGCTGTGGGCCAGAAAAATCCCTGCCGGTAAGCCTTTCCGACTAACGTCCTGGATGCGGCATGGTTGCTACCTATGCCCGAGTGAATCGACTGCAGGATCTGCTTGCCCTCCTCGGTGGTGACGCAACGCATGAGGACACCGGATGCGCTCCTTCGGTACAGGTCTTCTCCGACTAGCAGGAAGCTTTTGCTTCGACGCTTTATCTGCTCAGCTTGACTGCGATCTCCGGGAGTTCATTGTCCAGGAGAAATTTGACAACAGGGGTCCTCCAGTCTTGACATATGTGCAGCACCTCGTTTGTGGCCGGGGTAGGTTCACCTCCCGACTGCTCCGGCGCCAGTTTCTTCTTGACTGATGGCTCCATGAGTTGCTTGACAAAGATTCCAGTCGGAACTGCTTCTCGCTTGGATCCCATGTTTGCCAGCTCGTCTGCCGCGTCGTTGTATTCACACAGGACATGTTTTATTTCCAGCCCGTCGAACTTGTTTTCCAGCTTGCGGACCTCCTGACAGTATGCCGCCATGGTATCGTCGAGACAAGTCCAGTCTTTCATGACTTGGTTTACCACGAGTTGAGAATCCCCGCGCACAACCAGTCGACGTATGCCGAGTGATATAGCGATGCGGAGCCCATGAATAAGTGCCTCGTACTCGGCGACGTTGTGGGAAGCCGGGAAGTAGATTTGTAGAACGTACTTCGGTTTTTCGCCGGTGGGGGACGTCAATATGACTCCAGCCCCGGTGCCGCCGATCCGTAGGGAACCGTCGAAGTACATTGTCCAATACTCTAGCTTTGCTGTTGATGTAGGCAGTTGAACTTCCGTCCACTTGGCCACGAAGTCGGCTAGAGCTTGTGATTTAATTGCTATCCGTGGCTGGAAGGTGATATCGAACGCCATCAACTCGAGTGCCCATTTAGCGATTCGGCCGGTGGCCTTGCGATTATGAAGGACATCCCCGAGTGGAAACGCTGTGACCACCGTGACTTGATGTGCTTGAAAATAATGCACCAGCTTCTGGACTGTAATGAGTAGGCCATATAGCAGCTTCTGGACCTGCGGATATCTCGTCTTCGAGTCAGCAAGGACCTCACTGACAAAGTAGACTGGCCGTTGTATTTTCTGGATGTGACCCTATTAGGATCGCTCGACCACCAGCACCGTGCTGACTATCTGAGTGGTTGCCGCCATATATAGCATTAGCAGTTCTTGGGGCAGAGGTGACGCCAACACGGGAGGTGATGTGAGAAATTGCTTAAAGTCTTCGAAGGCTTGCTGGGCTTCTGGAGTCGATTGGAAGTTGTCCGCCTTTTTGAGTAGCTTGAAGAAGGGCATACCCCGTTCGTCCAGTCGGGAAATAAACCAGCTGAGTGCCGCCATGCAGCCTGTCAGCTTCTGGACGTCTTTGAGGTTAGTCGGGGGTGCCATGTTCATTATGGCGTTGACTTTCTCCGGGTTGGCCTCGATGCCGTGATGCGAGACGATGAAGCCGAGTAACTTTTCGGATGGCACACTGAAGGCGCACCGTTTCGGGTTCAACTTCATCTTGAATCTTCGAAGGTTTTGGAAGGTTTCTTCCAGGTCAGCGATGAGGTCTTCTTTGGATTTAGTCTTGATCACCACGTCGTCGACGTAGGCTTCTACGTTTCACCCGATCTAAGTGTGCAGACACCGCTGAATGGCCCGTTGATAGGTTGCTCCAGCATTCTTCAAACCGAACGGTATTGTGATATAGCAGTACGCTCCAAATGGCGTGATGAAAGATGTCTTCAAGCAGTCTTCCTCCCTCAGGCTGATTTGATGGTATCCCGAGTAGCAGTCGAGAAAGCTGAGTAGGTCGCACCCTGCTGTGGAATCAACCTCCTGATCTATCCTGGGAAGACCAAATGAGTCCTTGGGCATGCCTTGTTGAGATTGGTGTAGTCGACGCACATGCGCCATTTACCTTTTTCTTCCGGACCAGAACTGGGTTTCCCAGCCAATCCAGGTGATAGACCTCCTTGATGAACCCGGCTGCGAGGAGCTTGGTAATCTCCTCCCGAATAGCATCCTTGCGGTCCTGAGAGAAGCACCGCAGCCGTTGCTTGACTGGCTTGGCGTCTGTCTTCACATTGAGGGCGTGCTCGATCACCTCCCTTGGTAAGCCCGGCATGTCGGATGGTTTCCATGCGAAGATATCTTTATTGGCTTGTAGGAAGGTGACGAGCGCGTCTTTCTATTTGGGGTCGAGTCCGGTCCAGACTAGAGCAGTCTTGGAGGGGTCGGAAGGGTCCAGGGGGATCTTCTTCGTGTCAGAGTCCGCAGAAATTCCCAACTTCGCTGCCTTTTTCGCCGGAACTTGATCTTGCTCGACTTCAGTTGTGATGGCTTGCCGAATGCTATCATGCCCAACTGCCGCCTCTTGTGATTGAGCTAGTTCACAACTCTCCTTGTCGCAGGTGAAGGCTTGCTTGATGTCGCTGTGGAGGGAGAGGACTCCTGCTGGCCCAAGCATCTTGAGCACCATGTATGTATAGTGCGGTATCGCCATGAATTTGGTGAGTGCCGGTCGTCCGAGTATCACGTGGTACGCGGTCTCGAAGTCGGCAACCTCAAAACAGACATTTTCCATGCGGAAGTTATCCCGCGTGTCAAAGGTTACTGGCAAGGTTATCTGCCCGAGTGGAGTTGATGTCAGGCCGGGAATTATCCCATGGAAGGGTGCAGTACTCAGCCGTAGTTCTGAACGAGGAATCTTCATCTCGTCCAAAGTCTTGGAGAATAGGATGTTGAGCGCGCTGCCTCCGTCGATGAGGGTTTTCTTCAGCCTGATGTGTTTGACGACCGGGTCCAGGACGAGTGGGTAACGTCCCGGGTGAGAAACCCGATCTGGGTGATCTGCGCGATTGAAGGTAATGGCCATCTCTGACCAGCGCAGGTACTGGGGGGTGTCCGATGTAGAGACCGTGTTGATGTCGCGTGCTGTTAGCTTTTGTTTACGCTTGGACTCATACGCGGACGGCCCTCCGAAGATGTGGTTGAGCTCGGCCTGAGGATCTTGGAAATCGTCGGCCGGACCCTGATCTGGCTTGTCTTTGTCCTTGTCGGCGCCAGATGATGAAGCTTGCTCGGAGGCAAACTTCTTTAGCATGTAGCAATCTTTGGCCGCGTGCTTGCCCTTGGGGTGGAAGGGGCATGGCCCGCTCATGACTTTCTGGTAGTCGTTATTCCGCTTGGGCCATGACCGAGTGCGCTCCATGTTGGCCACCTCGTTGTCCGACTTTCGCTTGCGGCTGCCAGACTTGTTTTGAGACGGCTCGTTGTCGGCTTTCACCTTTTGGTCCTTCTGTCGGGACTACTTCTTCTCGTCGAGGGCCTCTGCTACCGCTTCAGCCGAGTCAGCGTATTTATTGGCCATGTCGAACAGAGCCCGGACAGACGACGGTGGTTTCCGAGTGAACTTCGCGACGAATGGGGCATCCTTTACTCCCTTGCAGAAGGCGGCGATGACAGCCTCGTCACGGTTCATTGGGATCTTGTTGCGCTTCTCGGAGAACCTCTTGATGAAATCTCGCAGAGACTCATTCTTCTTCTGGTGCAGCTGATAAAGATCGTGCTCTAAAGACGGCCTCTCGTAGGTCCCCTGAAAGGTAGCAATGAACCGATCCCTGAGTTCTCCCCAAGAACCGATCGACCGCCTTGGGAGCCCTATCAGCCATGTCCTCGCCGAGTTGGCTAGCGCGACTGGGAGGTAGTTAGCCATGGCTTTGTTGTCACCCCCAGCAGCTCGAACTGCTAGGGTATATACGGTGAGCCAGGACTCGGGATTTGTCTTGCCGTCATACTTTTCAATCCCAGTGGGCTTAAAGCTAGTCGTCCAATGGACGTCCTATAGCTCCCGAGTGAAAGCTGGGATGCCTTCATCTTCGTGAGGGCTCGGGCTTCGACCATGGCAGTTAAACCACTCGTGATGGAGGCCAAAGCGCTCATTTTCATCTTCCAGTCGGCGGCGCTCATCTTCTTGTCGTTTGCGGCGTCGGGCGCTGATAGTATGGCGAAGGTCATGTTGTAGGCGCTCTTGGAGGTCTTGATTAGGCCAGCGGTCATACTGGTGACAGCGCCGGTTGTTGTTATTGGTATTGCCGAGTGTAGTTTGCCTAGACTCCTCGCGTGGCCGACTTGAGTCGGCCGCCCAACGCCGAGCTGACATGGACGAGCCCGCTGCTGGAGATCCCGACCGGTTAGTCGGTTCTAGGGTGTCGCCCGACTGTTGTTGTTGCTGTTGGCAAGCAGTAGCCGTGATCATCGCCTTGATTTTGGCGATAGTTGGGGTGGCCTGGTGATCAGGCCCGAGCTGGAGCGTGTCTAGCAGAGTTGCGGCGGCCACAACATTCTGTTGCGGCGTGACGAAGACGTCGTGATCACCGACTTTGGTTTGGATAATCTGCTGCTAGGCTGCTCGCCTAGCTCTGCGCAGCCCATTGTTGCGAGCCTCGCGATCAGCCTCCTCCAGTTGTTT
This sequence comes from Oryza meyeriana var. granulata, assembly GCA_003991445.1. Taxonomy (NCBI): domain Eukaryota; kingdom Viridiplantae; phylum Streptophyta; class Magnoliopsida; order Poales; family Poaceae; genus Oryza; species Oryza meyeriana. The sequence continues at coordinate 25,492 of RYFJ01003229.1, forward strand.
CAGTCGGCGCGCCTCCTCCTGTTGCTCCTCTTGTAGTCGGCGCACCTCGGAGGGTGGTGTTGAAGCCATGAAGATCTTGCTGGGGAGGAGAAAACTCGCTAGACTGGAGCCCGAACTAGCATTCGAACCGTTATCTGACTTGGAGTCGGACTCCGAGTAGTTTATCAGAGTGAGAACGACCCCAGCCTCTCTAGATCCAATCTGAAACGGCACTTGGCCGTGTCCAAACTGAATCGCAGGAGATCGGGTCTGTTGTGCAGGATGTAAATCCGCAGCGTCGCCGAGTCTGGTTGGGAGATTGATGATCTCTCCCCTTCTCAGCCCAACCCGGGCTGGCTCAGGGCCTAGCGCAAGTCGGACACCGAAGGAGAGAGTTGTCCCGATGCTTGGCGATGTGAAGGACTGCCGCAATAAGTCGTGGAAGGTGATCACGGCATCCTATGGGCCGACTGGTGCTACGTCGGCTGGCTCCTCGGCCGGCTGGATTAGATCTGTTCTGGCCAAGGTAAGGTTACCGATCTGGTCGGCAACGAAATCGAGGCTTCCAAAGGAAATCTTGTCTCCGGGGGAGAACTTGTTGCCGTCGACTCCGTTTGTTGGATCCATCGAATTTGCTGATGAAGAATTCGCCGGAGCCCCTACCTGGCGCGCCAACTGTCGATGCTTTGCATCGGCAATAAAACTATAGGGCTACTCGGCGAAGGTGAATTCGGTGGATTGCAGAGGAACACAGAGAAGATTTATACTGGTTCAGGCCCTCGATATGAGGTAATACCCTACGTCCAGTTGAGGTGTTATTCCTCTGAGGTGGTTTGTGATCAATGATCTTCCGTGCCCTCATGGGGCGCCCTGCCTCCCTTTATATACTAGGGGACAGGGGTACATGATAAGGATCCTAGCCGGATACGGCCAAGGGATTTCCTTCTTAGAGATAGAAACCTATCCGACTAAGACTATTATTCCTCATTATACAAGGTAAAGCCTGTCGGGTGCTATCTTATCTCTAATTACATGGTTTGGCCCATCCTCTATCCGAGTGGCCCATATGCTAGTGGTGAGGTACCCGGGGCCCATGGCCTCCACACTGGGCTTGATGGTTGCGCTCCATGGCCATCAAAACATCAGCCATGGTAGGTAGTGGTGGTGGCTCTTGGTCATCATGATGGGAACCCTTCGGAACATCGTGAGCTTGGGAACGAGTGCTAGGACGAGTCATCCTATGCACACAACCAAGTTAACAACCATTAGGGATGGGAAAAAAGTAAGTGGAGATATCTGAAATTAGAAGACAGCACCAGAGCTAAAAGTAAATTATACTAATCATATGAATATAATCACCAAATGCACAGAAATGGCGATATGGTTATGCTAACATGCCATGATGCATCACTAGGAAATCCAATAAAAAAACAAAAAGGCTCACTCACCACATTCTGAGTGAGAAGCATGGAAGCAAAAGAACCAAATCGTTCAAATGTGACGGGATAGTTTAATACCGAAACTACGTGTAACCGAAAAGGAAAAAAAACCAATTAAACCAACAATCGTACATAGCCATATTAACTAATTTTTATAACGGCCATCTCTCTACTGGGAGTACCCTTAAATAATTTATTTGGTGAATTTTTTATGACTAGCCTTGAACTTTTATCGCAAGTAATTGATAGCATAACAAGTACCAAAACAGGGATAAAAGGGGCAGCGAGATACATATTACATAACAGGCATCATAAGCTTTCATACATCACAAAACACAGCAGCAGAAAACATAGAAAAGGCATATTGTTCGCACCAAAAACCACCGGGTGTGCCAAGAAGCTTGTTGATGATCTGGCTTGATGCGATTGAACATACGAAGGCCTGGGAGATCTGCTTAGCTCCAGTGCAGGTCCTAAAATCTTGAGGTTCGTAGGCGTGCCAGTCAATTTGACCCAGCAATTGACAAGGAGATAAAGAAATTAGATCACCGATCCAATCGGCCAGCAAGCCGATACGGATTCCTTCCAGCCGATCGCCGCTAGCTCTTGTACCGAAGGTAATGCCCGTGCCTAGGCCCTCGCCTGTACTCGCGCCCGGGCCCTCGCTTGTGCCCGATAGCTCCCGGGTACTTGTCCGTGCTCGCGCCTTGACCCTTCTGTGCCCGTGCCCGGATCCTTCTGTGCCCGCGCCCGGGTCTCGTGTCCACGCCTAGATCTCTGTGCCCGCGCCCAGGTCTTCGTGCCCGCGTCCGGCTACCAGCAGCGATCGGCCGATAAGCCAATAGAATCTTCCTTCAGCCGATGGCACCGACAGTGCTCGCACGTCGGCTACGCCTGTACCCGGGCCCTCGTCCTCGGCGTGCTCGCGTCCGGGTCCTTGTTGGTCCTCGTGTCCGGGTATGCGGTCAACAATACTTGCGCATCGGCTAAGAAACCCATAATATAGTCGATGATAATATAAACAGATAATAAACCAGCCATCGGCTAAGGAGCCGATGAAAAAGTAGATGATAATATAAACAAACAATAAGCTAGCCGACAGCCAATAATAACACATGTGCATCGGCTAGAAAACCGATGATAATATAGATGACCAAGACAGTAAGGATAATACAGTCGGCTTTGTAAAAAGATAACCTATCGGCTAAGCACTCCGATAGAACGTCGCATATACACCGATCGGCTCGTCAAGGATAAATCTATTATTATCAATCTAGTAGTTCAGACCTAACTGATGCAGCACAGATTAATAATAATAAAGGAACCTCGACAAGCCGATAGACCTAATGCAACTGTGATGTGATAAGATAACTTATCGGCTATACATTCCGATAAGACACTTGAGCAAAAACCATCAACCTAGCAGGAACGATTTATCGCTAGCAGCTCAGTAGGTCGGACCCAACCGATGCAGCACGAACTGATGATAAATCGTCCCCAGTAAGCTGATAAGATCTATGCACACGTGATGTGGTATACCTGATCGGCCTAAGAGGTCGGACCAAACCGATGCAGCCGTAGACAGGGCAGATACACCTAGGTAAGGGGTGACGAGTCTTACCCTCTCGCAGGAGTTCGGACCTAACCGATGCAGCCCCGCTCGAGAAGCAAGAACCCGTCGTCGAAAGGGTGGCGATGCGCCGAATTTGATTGATCTGTGTGGATATTTTACAAGGTCCCCGGGCATACGTATTTATACCCCGAGTTACATGAGTCCTTATAGGACACGGCACACAACTTCCTATCTATAAAAGGAAAACTAACAAGCCCTGATCGGATACGAGATCAGGTTTTCCTAAAAATTATCAAAACTACCTAATTTATAGATAAGGTAATTAACTGCCATAGCGTGGTCTTCACGATTCCTTCCCGAATCCGGCTTCTTCTGGATTATCTCCCAACGGCTGATATCACTTCTTCCCTTAACCGAGTCTGATGCGAACCGTGCCAAATTTTGGCGTTAACACATGCCCCCCAATTTCGGAGTTTGTTATCAAACTTCGAAATTATTCTGTTTGGGCCTCAATATTCTTTCCTGGCTTCTTGAAATCGGCTTTCATGAGCCGATACCTTTTGTACTAGGTGTGCTAGGCTCTTGAAATCTTCTGATGAAAATCTTTCCTTGATCGGAGCCACCAACCCTTGGAATGCTAACTCGGCCAGCTGTGCATCATCCAGACTTAAACTATAACATCGGCTTCTAACATCACGAAACCGCTGGATATATTCTGCGACTGATTCTTCCGGCTTCTGTATTACCGATGTTAAGTCTATCAAACTCATCTCCTGACTCCCCATAAAGAAATACTTGTGGAATTGCTTTTCTAGATCGGCCCAACCTCGAACTGAGTTAGGTGGCAATGAAGAAAACCATGTAAAGGCCGATCCGGATAATGATAACGGGAAGAGTCTAACTCTCAAAGCTTCTACAGCCGATGCTTCTCCGCACTGTGCCAGGAATCGGCTGACATGCTCCACTATAGACACATCATCTTGCCCTGAGAATTTGGAGAAGTCTGGTACTCTGTATCGGCGCGGCAATGGAATTCTATCAAACCAATCTGGATATGGAGGCCGATACATAAATATCTCTTCCTTCGGTCTTAGACCGAATTGCTCTCTTATCACCTCTGTGACTCTTGCTGATAAATCTTCTTTTGGATCTTCACCGTAATAACGCAGAGGTGGAGTTGATAGCCGATTTTGCCTCTGATATTCTCTCTGATATTTGTACTCAGGGACAGCTCCTGGATAACTCTGTTGATGCCCCCCATAGTACGCAGTTTGATGATATCCTTGAGGAATTCCATCTTGTTGCCCCCTAGCCAGTTGAATCGGCTCCACTGCCTTCTTGATCAAGTTCTGTAATGTGTTCACCAATATCCCAGATTGATCGATCAATGCATGATGAACTGCTTCATTAAACATGTCCTGAATTGGCTTTTGTGAACTCGCAGGCGATGTATGGCTCGATTCACCAACCAGAACAGGCTTTGGAAATTGGGACTTTTGAATCGGCCCTTGATCTGTCATACCGAAGGATTCCAGACAAAGCTTCCGAAAATCATCGATGTTCTGTTCCACTTGTTGTCTCTGTTCTTCAGTCAAGTCTTCCATTGTAACAGGGATTATGTTGTCTGTGCTGACCTCCTTTCCAGCCATGTTGAAAGTTTGTGTCCCACCGGGTCAAAAACGTGTTGATTCAGCCGATAGGATATACTGTGATGATCTGAAGATCGGGTCCCACCAGGCGTGCCAAAAATATGTTCGCACCAAAAACCACCGGGTGTGCCAAGAAGCTTGTTGATGATCTGGCTTGATGCGATTGAACATACGAAGGCCTGGGAGATCTGCTTAGCTCCAGTGTAGGTCCTAAAATCTTGAGGTTCGTAGGCGTGCCAGTCAATTTGACCCAGCAATTGACAAGGAGATAAAGAAATTAGATCACCGATCCAATCGGCCAGCAAGCCGATACGGATTCCTTCCAGCCGATCGCCGCTAGCTCTTGTACCGAAGGTAATGCCCGTGCCCAGGCCCTCGCCTGTACTCGCGCCCGGGCCCTCGCTTGTGCCCGATAGCTCCCGGGAACTTGTCCGTGCTCGCGCCTTGACCCTTCTGTGCCCGTGCCCGGATCCTTCGATGCCCGCGCCCGGGTCTCGTGTCCACGCCCAGATCTCTGTGCCCGCGCCCGGGTCTTCGTGCCCGCATCCGGCTACCAGCAGCGATCGGCCAATAAGCCGATAGAATCTTCCTTCAGCCGATGGCGCCGACAGTGCTCGCACGTCAGCTACGCCTGTACCCGGGCCCTTGTCCTCGGCGTGCTCGCGTCCGGGTCCTTGTTGGTCCTCGTGTCCGGGTATGCGGTCAACAATACTTGCGCATCGGCTAAGAAACCGATAATATAGTCGATGATAATATAAACAGATAATAAACCAGCCATCGGTTAAGGAGCCGATGATAAAGTAGATGATAATATAAACAAACAATAAGCTAGCCGACTGCCAATAATAACACATGTGCATCGGCTAGAAAACCGATGATAGTATAGATGACCAAGACAGTAAGGATAATACAGTCAGCTTTGTAAAAAGATAACCTATCGGCTAAGCACTCCGATAGAACGTCGCATATACACCGATCGGCTCGTCAAGGATAAATCTATTATTATCAATCTAGTAGTTCAGACCTAACTGATGCAGCACAGATTAATAATAATAAAGAAACCTCGACAAGCCGATAGACCTAATGCAACTGTGATGTGATAAGATAACTTATCGGCTATACATTCCGATAAGACACTTGCGCAAAAACCATCAACCTAGCAGGAACGATTTATCGCTGGCAGCTCAGTAGGTCGGACCCAACCGATGCAGCACAAACTGATGATAAATCGCCCCCAGTAAGCTGATAAGATCTACGCACGCGTGATGTGGTATACCTGATCGGCCTAAGAGGTCGGACCGAACCGATGCAGCCGTAGACAGGGCAGATACACCTGGGTAAGGGGTGACGAGTCTTACCCTCTCGCAGGAGTTCGGACCTAACCGATGCAGCCCCACTCGAGAAGCAAGAACCCGTCGAAAGGGTGGCGATGCACCGAATTTGATTGATCTGTGTGAATAGTTTACAAGGTCCCCGGGCATACGTATTTATACCCCGAGTTACATGAGTCCTTATAGGACACGGCACAGAACTTCCTATCTATAAAAGGAAAACTAACAAGCCCTGATCGGATACGAGATCAGGTTTTCCTAAAAATTATCAAAACTACCTAATTTATAGATAAGGTAATTAGCTGCCATAGCGTGGTCTTCACGATTCCTTCCCGAATCCGGCTTCTTCTGGATTATCTCCCAACGGCTGATATCACTTCTTCCCTTAACCGAGTCTGACGCGAACCGTGCCAAATTTTGGCGTTAACACATATACATAAAGATAAACCCGTGGTGTGCCAACACCCCATAGGGCAACCAACCGGGCAAGAGCAAAGCAGCAACCACCCACTTTCCTCGCCACCCGCAGTGGGAAAGTAGTAGGACACATCAACATCGTCGGTATCCTCACCTAAAAAATAGCAACATGAGTATGAATGGTACTCCGCAAGACTTACACAATATATAATGGTACAAAGGAGTATGCAAGCTTCTATATCAAAGGTAAAGGCTAAAGGGTCCAGGTTTTGCATAAAGCTTATTTTATTGAGCAAGTAGTGATTTAAACTATAAGTATTTGGAAAATAATACAATCTGAAATTTTCTGGACAGCAAGCATATAAATCTGAAATTGAAACACAAATGAGCACATCCAGTGCTCTAATCATCATCCATGGGCCACCATTGCCCAATAAATATTTTCCCACATACCCATCATGATATCTATGACTAAACCCAACCATATAACCCAAGTTTGATGCTAACATAGACTGACTAACACATCAACCAGTCGTCCTGTAATCGTGGACACGGCTATTCAAATAGTTTTACTCTGATCAGAGGTGTACATCTTTACCCACACGAAATAAACAAGGATCAAATGCTTTTACACACACACAGGTGTGACTCACAAGTGATACAAGCTCATAGCAAGTCTTTCCCCTAGCTCCGCCCCAACCACCTAAACCACGTTAGGGCCCCTGACGACTTAGTCACGTGCATGTGTTGTGACTAAGGCGGGATCACCATCGCGGGAGATACCCCCTGCCAAAACCAGGCACACCTAGGGCACTCCACAGGAAAACTACCCTGACAACTTTTGAACGGGCGTAGATGATCACAGCGTCACAAGGTACTAAGACAAGCCATCCCATTCCCGGCGAGTGGAAGTACGAAAGGTGCTTGAATAGATGTCAACATGTTCAGTCCTTGGCAACCCAAACGGGGCTACATGCATAGGGGAAACCACCATCCCGTCATCGCACTATAACCCATCCAAGTCAAAGCATATTCTCTTATTTAAATATTTAGTGTAAATTCTCAGATTTTATGCCCAAACATTGAAATCACTTAAGTATAGGATAATCGGTAGGTCCATCCATGTTTTTTTTTGCCTAGTAGACCTAAGCATGGCTAAGCATCGATTAAATATAAAATCAACCTAACCATTTCTATCCAGGGGTGACAAGGATAAAAAGGACAGCAACATATTAAAGGAGTCAATGCAGCAAGCAGGACATATATAACATCTACTCAACACCGATATTTTGAGTAAATCAACACATGCATAAATATATATATAGATTTACAAGCAAAGCCACTTAGTGAAAAAACATGGGTTCTATATGCTTAGATGCTTGCCTTGTTGCTGCGAGAAGTCACACTCATCCTCAGTTCTTGCTCCACATACTCTGAATTGTTTGAATCTACCGATAAAGACAAATATGCAAATAAGAATCAAATAAACATATCCATGTAAAATAATCAATTAATTATGAGATAAATATAGTAGGTAGGCCACATTTTAGAGTGAATTTTAGTGAAAGAATCATTTCAAAATCTTTTACGGTTTAGGAGTTACAAAAATAACAAGATAGGAAGGCTGAAAGTAGCATTTCTGTAATTATTTCTATTGTAATCTTAAGTTATTATATTTGACTGATACTTTCTATTAAGATTTCAAAAAGGCATACATTTTTATGTAAAAGAGCATAACCTACTGGTTCTAACAAAGTTGAGTTTACTCGATTTGGATTTATAACCAATTTATTGTAAAGTTTGAAGTCTCCATACACTAATGATTATTGAAAATCATTTTAGTGTACAGAACATATACAAAAGTGTTATAAGGTACTTTATAGAAGTGACAATCATGCTAAGAGTAGCTTATTGATCCTAGGTCCAAATCATTTTTGGAAATGGAAAAAAGCTTTTATGCACCTTGGAAAAATATATACATTACCCATTTTCCCTTTATATCATTTTACACTAGTATATGATTTACATAGCCAAGGTGTCATATTCATGTTACAGAAAAAGAACATGGCTTAGTGAGGCTACTGGACCTGGGTTTGAGAACATTTGAAATTAGAATAAACTTATCAAGCTTATACATAATTCATGCAATAAATAACATATATATTAGTAATATGAATTTTAGGGGTTATTTTCTCTACTGTGTGTGCTACTTTTTATTTTACAGAAATAAAGTACGTGTTTTGATGAATCAAACAAAAATTTGGCCTCACCGGTGGCGAATGGAGGGGAATTTCATGACGCAGCCAAAAGAGAAAATGTAGAGGACTCCCTTGCGCATCTAATGGTGGCAGTGGCGGTGCTAGCGGTGGTGCAGTTTGGGCTATTGGTGAAAGTGGAGTTACAGTTCGATTTGGTCTAAATGGATGCATGCATGCGCGTCCTAATGCTTCTAGGATGCTCACTGAAGATCGCATGGGGTTCGGTGAGGTCAGTATAGCAGCGGCAAGGTTGGAGACATCCCAGCGGCAGCAGAAACTTCCTGGCTCACAACAGCGGCTTGCTCTGGTTGATATCACTACCACAGAACAGTTTATGTTGGCTGGCACATCAGTGCCAGGTACCCAATACCTGGCACTGATGAGGCCTTCCTGCCCCCCGCCTCGCCCCGCTCATGCGTAGAAAAATGGATCGGCACTGATGGCCACCTATCAGTGCTGGTCCGAGGCATTAACCAGCACTGATGAGTGGCCCCCTCATCAGTGCCGGTCTGGGGCACCCCCCGGCACAGATGGGTGCACCTATCATTGCTAGTTCATGGCTAGAACAGGCACTGATGAGGCCTCACCAGTGCCGGTTTTAAAACCGGTACTGATGAACCCCCTCATTAATGCTGGGATTCCAGTGCCGGGCCTATACCTAGCACTGATGGGCTTTAAGGCCTGGCACTAATGAGGGTGCCTGTGGTAGTTTATGCTGCCAAGGGAGGATATCCATCGTGTTAGAAGTCTCCCATGGATGGTCCCTATGCAAGGAATCAAACTATAACCTACCAAGGGCGATGGAATCGATGGCGAGGTCCTCGGTCGGAGTTGAGGAAGGCAAGGGTCGATCTCCTCCATCAGGGCTCAATTCTTGGGGCTTCCTTGGTCGTTTGGTTGTGGAGGTCAAGGAAAAGCTGGTGGCGCGAGGGTTTGGCCGAGACTTCTCTGAGGCGGCCAGAACGGCGAGTTTATGCTGGCGGCAGCGTTGGAGCGTAGCCACAGACAGCAATGGCGAGGCTCGCGTTCCCGGAGATTGGCTACAAGACAAGAGGCAAGATCAAGACAGGAGCTATGGCGTGCCGAGGGGAGCTTGGAATGTGGAAAAGAAAAGGAGTTCACCAGATGGATGTTCGATGGTGGTGGCGGCTTCTTTTCGTCCGGCGACAGGATGGATGGCGAGCTGGTTGAGGTAGCCTTTCCCTCTCGGTGTTCTGCACTCTAGGGCAAAGAGGATGGTCGGCTGATGTAGCTGAGGGAGATATAGGGCGAGAGGAGAGCGTGGACATGTTGGCGTGCATGGGCACACGCGTTGACCGAGCTCCAAGCCAAGCTGGTGTGCTCACCACCTCGTGGGCTGGCTAGACAGGGGGTTGGGCGGGCCTAGGTCACTGCTAGGTGGGTCCCAGGCGTGGAGGTCTAGGGATAGCAGAGAGGGTTGAGTAGGAAAGCTGGTAAACTCTGGTTTTGAAGGATTTTTCTGGATTTTCTTATCTTTCCTCTCTCTCTCTTCTTTGAAACTCAAAAAGACTAAGCTACAAAAGATGGATTGACCAACCAAAATTTGTGGAGGTAGGGCAGGGTACCTATGTTCCATTTTTGAAAGTTTCACACAAAACTCAGAAAGGTTTGCTCACAGAAATTCAAAGGATAAGACCCTGGCTGAAACTTGTTTGAATTTTTGAGGGGTCTAAACTAATGAATTAAATTCTGGAAAAATTATATTAATTCATGATAAATAAACTAGTATTTGAATAAATTATCTCCCATATATACTTCTGTTCAATTTGATGCACTTTTTAGTAGTGTTTGGTTTTTGCCGATTTAGGGTCTAATTAATGCAAACTTTAACTTGTATGAAGTGGCAATGCAAAATTTAAATTTTGCACTCTAATGACAGTAGGGCATAACACTAATTACCTAGAATTAAATCTAGGGCTGTGACATATTCTGACAAAACCCCAGGGAATATAAAAACATTAATTAACATTTTAACTTGGGTCCTTTTTAATATTGAAAATTTCAGAATTTTATTCAAACACTTTCACAAATAACTTTTCTAGTGTATTCTTGTATGTCATTTATCCAAAATGATCTTTAATTAGGCTGATTTTCAGGGTGTGACAACTAGCCAACAATGGGCAAGCAGAGCAGGCCAATGCCGAGATCTTGAGTGGGCTCAAGACTAGAACATACAATGAGCTCAAGAAGCATGGAGCTGGTTGGGTCGATGAGCTGTCGGATGTGCTCTGGGCGAACAGGACCATGCCCAACCATGCCACCGGGGAGACTCCTTTCTTCCATGTATACGGCGTCAAGGCTGTCCTTCCCTCTGAGTTCACTTGGGGCTCGCCTTGAGTGAACTTGTATTCTAAAGATGGCCAAGAAGAGACGTGTAACACCCTAAAAATTCTAATAATAAAAACTAGTAAAATTTTGAACTTTTTAAAACTTTTGCATCATGCTGGATGTTATGGTTGCTATTGCTTGCCAAAACCGTAAATTGACATAATGGAAATTAAAATTGAAGTCCTACATCTAAGTTGAGAATTATAATCTACAAAAATATGGCATTTATTTCATAAATATAGAAACACATGAAAGCCAGCCAAATGATCGACAAGATAACTATTATTTGCTGTAAAATAAAATACAATCAAATATTAAATATTTGAGCCATGTTGAAAGCCTAATTTTGGCTCCCATAAATCAGACAACAGGAGTGGCAATCCAAGTTAAATCGGAGGGATCCAAATCATATACCCATATTTTCTCAAGTTATAATTAACTACACTAAAGGCAGAAGAATTCATCCATGTATCATAAATGGTCGTGCAAACAAACCTAGCCAATATATTAAAGATCTCCATGATGGTCCTCCTAGAATATTTAAACCAATGTCCAAATATTCAACCAAGTCTCAAATTACAAAAAGAGGATTTAAAATAAATTGAGCATTCATTTGACAAAGGAATCCACAACAAATTTAAATGTTTGAAATTTCGTTCCAAGTGATCCAACCATTCGCATAAACACCTCTTTAAATTCTTTTTCCTATTGAAATCAAATTGAATTCCATGTATGCCAAAATAAATTGTTAGGCAAATAAATTGAGCCAACATATAATCCATATAATGGTCCATTGGAAGATTTAAATGAATATTAAAATATTGCATCTAGTCTCCAAATACATAAAATTGTATAATGGGGATCAACACAATTTAAATCAAAGATATTTCATGTGGGAGAGAAATCAATAACTCAAATTCAAATGAATATTTGAATTTTCAAAATGCAAACTTCAAGCTGCAGTACCACATTTCAGAATAATATAAAATTTATAATCTCAATGGCCATCTTGCAGTTTAGCCCTTCCCTATCCCTCTATTTATTTTCTCCTTTTAAATCCCAAAAATCAGGAATGGCACTGTTCATCGTCCACCATCTGCTCTATCTGGAGCCAGCCCAACCTGAGCAGCCCATCCAAGCCGAACTCTGCCCAGCGCCATCCATGGCCACCTTCCCTTGCACTGCAGCCTTGCGAGCCGTGCAGCCAGCCGTTGCACCACAGCCCAGCCGCAGCCACCTGCGCCGTGCATCCGCACCGTCCGCTTTGCAACGTGGCGCCACTCGCGAGCGCCAGGAGGTGCACCGCTTGGCGTCGCTGTTTTTCCGCTGAGCCGCCATCACCTCGCCGGGATATCCATGCCGTCCCATCCCCGGTATCCCGCTGAACACCGAGCACCATCACATCCCGGGGAAACCGCACGCGCAGCCGCTCGCTCCGCCGTCGCATCGCGCATCCCCTCCCACACTATCCAGAAGCCGTCGCATCCCCGTTTCCCCGCAGCCAAGCTATCGACTCCCCTGTTTCGCGCTGCGCCGCCGTCGATGACAAGGAAACCCGCGTGCACAGCCACCCCAGGGCCGCCGCGCGTCGCCTCTAATCCCCTAGCCACCGCTGGCGTCTCGTCGGTCTATTCCCTAACCCCGCCATGCCTTAGCTCGGCCAGCCACTAGTCGTGAGCTGGCGAGCTTATCTTCTCAAGCCAGCTTCCATGCAGCCTGAGCGGTCTCCTCGGTGCCTATAGATGGCACCCATGATCTCGCCGAACCCGTGCCCAATCGCGCTCTATCGCCATTGAACTAAAGCAATTGCATTTCATCGAACAGCTGGTGTACATGCCCTTGCCTCCAGTAGAAGTCTCCACCGCCAAAGCCGAAGCTTGGATTCCGTGTTTCCAACGATCAGGAGCCGGAAGAAGCCAAGGAGAAGCATCGAGACGCCTTCCCGAAGCCAGGACATTCCGTCGAGCAGCTCGTGTGCGCGCCGGCGTCGTCTTCCCGGTGCCGCGTCGTCACCATGCTCTGTTCACCGTCGCCGCTGCCACGAATCATCGCATCTCGCCATCCAGCCACCATTCGGTAAGCCCTCGCGCCGGTACTCTCCTCTAGTCAATTAGTAGCTATCTCCCCCACCAATTTTGCCAATTAGAACCCGTAGCCGTGCTGCCCCGAGCTCCATTGCTCCGCCATGGAGGTCGCCGTGGACATTCCATCCCGTGGCCTCTTTTGTCCAACCAGTGTAGGAAACCGACTCCGAGGAGTCCGTAGATGCTCCCAGTTGCTCTGCTCCGTCATTGGCTAGCCGCATCATTGGTTTCCCTACCAAGCCGAAGCTCGGCCATGGCGCATCCTTGCCACACCACCCGCTCCTGCACCGCCGCGCCCTGCCGCGGCTGTCCAGGGGTCTCCGGAGTTCCACCGCCCCTCCTGCAGCCGCCGCCGAGCCCCCATGGCCCCTCACCGGCCACACCTGCCGCGCCTCTCCTCTGTCTCGTGCCCTGGCGCAAGGTAGAAGACGATCTTCTCTCTCTCAGACTGACAAGCCGTCCCCACCTATCAGTGATACATGGCTAGCCTTTAGAAAAATAATATGGTAGGACAAAATAAAAACATCCTGACCCCACCGGTCAGCCGCTAGCTCCTTAGTGGGCTGGGCCAAACAACCGTTTAACCCGTGCAACAGTAGAGTTTCACAATTATTCGATTAATTCAAATTTGAATCTTTTAGAGGCTATATCTTTCAAACCGAAGCTCCAATTCGAGTGGAAGCTAGAAGTATTGTGCCTTAGATCATAAGCATCTATGCTTCCTTGATACTTAGCCTATAAGCAGTCTTAGCTCCCGAGCTACCCCAAACTCCCTTGCCTATATAGGAGTGGAAGCCAATATTTAAAATTCCTTAGCATCATAAAAATCTGCTAGCCATAGTAGAGTTTGAGCAACCTATAGGTTTGTTTTCTATTTATATATTGTCTGATTGCATTAGGATGTTATTTGAATATTAGTTTTCCCATGCTCTATAGAATCCGTTTGTGTTAGTCGAGAGGCAACGTGTGCAACTTCTTGGAGGTGAAGGTTGATCAAGATTTGTTATGAAGAATGAGGATTGTCCTGAGCAGGCAAGTCAATACTCCCCATTTGAGCATATTGATCCAATTGCGAAATTGTTTTGTTTACAGATAAATTTGTATGCAATGATAAATATCCCACTTGATATTATGCCATGCCTTTGATTATTGTTGCCATGCTCCCTTGTACCCATTTATTACGTAAGAGTCCCTAGTCAAATATTACAATGCTTAGTTGTGCTTATTTAGATGCATACTATACTCATGCTTTATGCTTGGGCAATAACCTAGGGAGGGTGATTGAATTTCGGCATGTGGAGACATGAGCGCCACATTGCTATGTCATCAATGGAAATGATTTGGTGAAATAAAATCCCAACTAAATGTTTTAGACCGGGGCGGCAAGTTGGAATAGGGTGATATCTGGGAAAGGTTAGGGCCGCCCTAGTCAATTAAGAACCAAGCCATGAAGCTATGCTTGAAACGAACCATGTACGACCGTACTTCTCACATGGGTATAGACCTAACAAAGTAAATAGCCGAGCAGAGGCGGTACCCAAGACATGGTGGTTTCACATAGGTGTGTGATAGGTCGGAAACCTACTCGGTGGATAACCATTGGTGGGTAACCTAAATTAAACTTGACTTAATTACAACTTAACAAATATGTGTGTTTTCCCTCTTGGGAATGCCAGAATTCCTCTCATTGCTAGAAACCGTGTACGCCTAGAGTGCATGAGGGCTGAAATTCATGTAGTGGGTACTGCCAAAGTGAGGTTATTTAAATGCTTTGCGTGACGTGTCCCATTTGTTGGGACTAGGCTCATTTGTTGGGCAAGTCATGGAGTGCGCGTAAAGCGTACATCCACTACAGTGTGAATAAACCAATCTATTCGAATAGCTGTGCTCACGGTTAATTGAGCACTGGGACATGTATTACACTTGGCTAGATTTCTAATTCATAACTTGATGGGAATGGGAATTGCATGGTATTGGACTGGGTGATCAACTTCTTGAGAGGTGAGAAGGGGTAGACCTCAAAAAATCATGATGGAACAGTGGTGGGAAGCTATCCCTAATAATCGGGATGGTGGACAGAACCTCCACTGATTAATGAATTATGGAACTTAAAACTTGATCAGTTTATGCTAGGTCATAGGCTTATGAAAAGCTATTTATATAGTTGGCTTTATGCAAAGGAACCTGCTGCTCCTTGATTTAAATCTGCATTACTGCATGTTGTGTGCTGGCTAGTTGAGTACTTTTGTGCTCATTGTTGCTCTCTATATAATTTTAGCAGGGTGATTAAAGAGAAGCCCTTGTATGTACACTTGCATACTTAACAGGATTATCGGAGTGTTGTTTTGTATCTAGGTCTCGTTCCCCAGTCAACTGCCTGTGGCATGTCAACTGGGCTCTATTATTATCTTGTTTCTGCTGCTGTTCTCTATTAGGTGCTGGTCTATCCGGCTTCATTGTAAGTAATTATTTCCCTAGGCTAATTTCATTTGTGATATATTGTGAACCAGCAATGTATGTATGTACGAACTACTGATCCAGCGATTGGTACTGATAGACAAAGAAGGTTACCGATTTCTAAAATCGGGGGCCGACAATATGTGGCATTGACTACCTTGAGGAGCGCCAATGACAAGCTGCGCTGCGTGCTGCCAGATACCAGCAAAGCCTGAGGAGATACCATCAGTGCAACGTTCGGACCTAGTCACTTGAGGTCGGGGATCTGGTACTCCGTTGTGTCCTAACACGCGCTGGAAAAAACAAACTATCACCCATGTGGGAAGGCCCCTTCCTCGTGGCCGGCATCTCCCGACCAGGCTCAGTAAGACTGGCCACGCAGGACGGGATCCCGCTCCCGAACCCGTGGAACATTGAGCACTTGTGCAAGTTCTATCCTTGACAAGCTATGTAAGTAAAGGCTAGGCTCAGGCCAACCTGGGCAGACCCCTGTTCTACCCTAGTTGGCCGGTGGCTACCACTCTGTACATTATATCAATACATGCGGCTTGTGCTCTTTTTTGCTAGCTGTAGCTTCCCTTTTTTCAAATTTTTGCAGGGTCTTCCTCACCCGCTTATCTGCTCGTGAGAGGTCCTAACACGCGAGGCCCCTCTCACTCGCTTCTAAAGTGCAAACGGGTGGCGATCGGTGCACGTTGCTTGGATAACCGCGATTGGCTCGTCCCTCAGTGCTAGGCACGATGCACGGTCTGGTGGATAGATCCCCGAGCATTGTCAATATCCTGATGGTTCTGACCTCGGCGACGGACAGCGATGTTTGGCCTAGCCAACTCCACCCTGAGCACTACGAAGGCCTGAGCACTGTGAGCCACCCAGTCACGCCCCCACGTTGCTAAAGTCTGTAGCCCAAGAGGCAACGGGTAAAGTGATGAGCGCTTGCTGGTAGCATGCCTACGGACAATCCTTGCGAGCGGACTACTGCTTTTGTTTGCATGCAGGGTCTCTGGCATGTCTCGCCACACACTCGAGGATCCGTCCTCTAAGCTGGTGCATCACTGGCCCTAGGGCAGACGAACAACCACAACAGCAACGCTCACCCACAGGCGAGCTTGGGCCTAGATCGCTCTGGCACCTGCACGCTCAATTAATCATGAGCACTGCTATTCAAATAGATTGGTTTATTCACACTGCAGTGGATGTACGCTTTACCCGCACTCCATGACTTGCCCAACGAATGAGCCTAGTCCAAACAAATGAGACGCGTCTTGGCAAAGCATTTTGTTAACCTCACTTTGGCAGTACCCGCTCCATGAACTATGACCCTCATGCACTCTGGGCGTACATTGTTTCCAGCAGTGAGAGGAGTTCTGGCGTTCCCAAGGGAAAGGGTGTTCTTCATCTTCCATCTTGCTGCTGAAGTCGGTAGGTTGGTGACTACATTCATCCTTCTCTTTGACAAGAATTCCACCATGGCTTGGGTACCGCCTCCGCTTAGCTAACTATGCTAGGCCTATACCCATGCGAGAAATGCGGCCGTACTCTGTTGTTTCATGCATAGCTTCATGGCTCAGTCCTTAACTGACTAGGGCGGCCCTAATCTTTCCCGTGTACCACCCAATTCCAACTTGTCACCCCGATCTAAAACATTTCATTGGGGTTTTATTTCACAAATCATTTCCATTGATGACATAGCAAAGTGGTGCTCATGTCTCCACATGCCGAAATTCAATCACCCTTCCAAGGTGATTGCCCAGGCATAAAGCATTTGATAAATCATGAGAATAGTATGCATCTAAATAAGCACAACTGTCATAGCCCGAGTTTTCGGGAATTAAATAATTAATTAATAATGAATTTTCTATAATTTATATTAAATGGGTAAATAAAAATTAATTTAATAAATCATTGTTGAATTCATTTTTAATAAATTCTCTGTGTTTAAATAACCTCTCTAAAATTTTATCGGATTTTTCGGAGCTCCACAATTAATTTTAATATTACAAAGATCATTTTTAGCAATTATTTAAACAAATTCTCAAATCCTTTTCTCGGGTCGTTGCTAGCCCAATCCCTTTGAATCTTTTTTTTTGCCGGACTCGGGTCGTCGTTCCCGAATCCCTAATTCGCTGAAAGTCCGATCCTGGAAGATTCCCTCAAATTTCATATCCGAGATTTTCGGAATATATCCAATTTCGAAACCCTAAAATCCCCTATATTTCTTTGGTTCCCAAAAACTCCCTTCCTTTGAAATTAACTCAATTCCTTTTGAAAATGGACCCAAACCCTCAAAAATCTTCCAATTTCCAATTCCCAAAATATTCTTATATTTTTGGAGGTTTCAATAATCCTTTGATTTTTCCCCAATTTCTAGTATTCTAAATAATCCTATTAATCCGAAGCTTTCCCCAAATATCCCTTTTCATGTTGAATTAAATCCCCCTTGTTTCCTCGAAATCCAAATTCCGTTGAAAATAATCCAAAACCCCAAGCATTCCGAGTTTTGCTCAATTTCTAATCTCCATAAAATATCCTCGTCAATTCCTTTATTCCCAAAATATTTCCAATTTGGAATTTTTCCAAAAAAATTCCCTTTTTCCTTTTCCTCTTTTCCTTTTTTCCCCTTCCTCTTTTTCCTCCTGTTCTTTTTCCTCCACCTTTTTTCCTTTTTCCTCCTTTCTTTTTCTTCCTTCCTTCTTCCTTCTTTCTTCCTCTCTCCTTTAGCCGAGCACGAGCCGGCCCATAGCTTTGCATCGCCTCCTCAGCCTCAGCCTGTCTAGCCTTGTGCTGTCCTGGCCCACTGCCTCGCCTCGGCCCAACCCAGCCTGCTGCTGCACCCCGCCGCTTGGCCGGTAGTTCGCACCGTACCGCCGCTGGACTCCGTGCAACCGCAGCTACAAACCTCGCACTGCCGCCAGCCCTAGGATTTTTCGCCGCTATATATAGCCGCCGTGCCAGCCTCCCAGAACCCTAGTTTCCGCCGCCGCCTGCTTCCTCTCGCCAGCCGCCGCCCCACCCCAAGTCACCTCTCCTCCGCTTCCCCTGCCACCACACGCCGAGCAGCCGCCATCATTGGGTGTTGAGTCACCGTCGCCAGCACCTTGGCAAGCTCCACTGGCCGCTGTGGTGTAATTTCTGCCATTTCGAAGATCACAAAGTTCGATGAAGAGTTCAGAAGTTCTATAGAAGACTTTTCTATTGCAAGGCAAGTCACACGACAATCCCCTTGAGTATGTTGATCCCAATTGTGAAAAGTATTCATTTTAACGTTATTGCATGCAAAACTTTGGAATGTCATTATTATGGGTATTTATTATTACTGCAATATTCCTTGACTATGGCCAGGGTTTGATATTGATTCCTATACCCTGATACCCTATGTAATTAATATTGACTAGATGGATGTCTAAGTAATGATGTAGCTAGAATAAATAGGTTCTGCTTAGTCATGCCTAGAAACTCTAATGTCATTTTATGTGGGGAACTATTGATTCACGATGATTAATTAGTGATTAATGGCTATATTTTCATGATGATTGGTCGTGGTTGGTTAATTAAATGTGTAAACTAAAACTTGACTAATGGTGGGTTGTGAGCCCATGGAATGGTGATGATGCTAGTGGTGCTCATGACAATTAAGGACTGGTTCGCAAGCTTCTTGTTGCGAAGCAATATCCATACTTAACCACAAGTTAGAATTGGTAATGGCTTGACTGCACGTGTGGTGAGTTCAATAGGAGGCACCATGCCGTGTTGTGGAGGTTGTCAATAAGTCCACATATGGCAGTCATAAGTCCATGTTTTTGGGTGTTGGACCGTCTCCCTACCTAGGCACCTAATCAACCCTACTGGAGACAGGTGGTTCAGCGGGTGGCTCTTCTGTTAGGCAAGTTACATGAAAGGTCTTGTCACGGTTTCCCCCTTTGCAGTACCATGGTGGTATTTCGGGGCATGGTGACATGTGTGGAACCATGTCTTGTGGGTAAATTGGTACACCTCTGGCTAGAGTAAAATTATTCGAATAGCCGTGCCCGAGGTTAATGGGCGGCCTAGCAATGTTTTTTGTGATTAGTCCCATACTATTTATTAATGATAATAAATGATGGAAACTTGATAGCTCCAGTTTGGAGGGTTTTGGTTTGGGCCTAAACTATATTGGAGTGCTGTTCGGTGACTAGTTTAATATTGTTTAATAATTAAACTATACTATTTTGCAATGTTTTAAGTGCAAATGTTTTAAATGTTGTTTACGCAAATAAACCATACTATGCCTTTCCTTTGGAATTTGGTTCATTATTTTGCATTCCCTGTGTGGCTTGTTGAGTATGGTGGGTGGTACTCAGTCTTGTCATATTACCGTCATCAGGGTGAGGATTCGCTTGGAAGGAGAAAATTTTGGTGTTTGGCTTATACCCTAGTTGAGTTGCCTATGGACTTGGTACTAAAGCTTCGCTAGGATTGTCGTTCCGTTGCTATATTTTTCTGTGTGAGGATGAAGTGCCTCTTTTGTAAGTATTTATCGTTTATCATTTTGATTATGTTTATCAAATTATTGATTTGTGTACCTCGACTGATTCGTGGATGAGGATTTAATGCACAAATCAACTTTGGAAATCTTAGTGAATTTCCGGGCATCACAACAACAAAACATTGTCATATTTGACTAGGGACTCATATGTAATAAAGGGGTACAAGGAAGCATGTCAACAATAATCAAAGGCATGGCATAACATCAAGTGGGATATTCATCATTGCATGCAATTTTATTTATAAACAAAACAATTTCACAATCGGGATCAACATGCTCAAAAGGAAAGTGGTGACTTTCCTACTCAGGACAATCCTTATCAGCATAACAAATCTTGATCAACCATCACCTCCTGAAAGTTGCACGTGTTGCCTAACGACTAACACAAATAGATTCTATAGAGCACGGGAAAACCAATATTCAAATAACATCCAAATGCAATCAGACAATATATAAATGGAAAACAAACCTAAGGGTTGCTCAAACTCTACTATGGCTAATGGATTCTTAAGATGCTAAGGGATTTCAAACATTGGCTTCCACTATGGGGTAGCTCGGGAGCTAAGGCTGCTTATAGGTTAAGCATCAAGGGAGCAAGGGAGCTTATAATCTAAGGCTCAATATTTCTAGCTTTAATGGTGGCTTAGCTAGGCTAACTAGTGAAATGCACGGATGTATCTAGATAACCAAGGTTTGGTTTTTTTTTGGCTACTAGGAGGATCATGGCTAAACTAGCCTCTAACCAAAAATAAAGGTTATGTGTAAGGGTTTATATTGGCTCAATGATTTATCTAGGCATGTATATGATAACTAAAAGGCGGATCTAATAGGAAGGTTCATGATCAAACAAGCTATTACAAATATTTGGGCGATTTATCATTAAGGGATTTAATAATATCTATTGTTACCAACCAAATTATTATTTATGTGATTATGATGTGGGACTCCACTGGATATTATATGAGGTCAAATGATTTATCATGCTCTATAAACTAACTTATGGTGACATTTATTTTAGTTTAAGTGTCATCATACGGTGTGAATTTGGTAATGGATGATCTTAAATTAATAGTTGATCTGTAATTATGTGATGCTATGATTATTCGCATTTATCCATCATGTAGGCTTGTTAAGTAATACTTAGGTCAATATGTTTAGAAATAATTTATGGAGTTTACTCTATAACTTGAATTGGGTGTGCTGTGTATACATAAGTTTAGGAATATATATATTAAGGGTTTATCATTTACTCGAATTAGGAGTTTGTATGGTCATCTTATTCAATGGGACATTTCATTAATCATTGTGTTAAATGATCCAGTTATAATAGTTATGTAATCATTTTATTCTAATATGCAAGGGTAGGCATGATCTTTATGCATTCAGATTTTAATTACTGAATTATTAGGCCAATGGATTATGTGGGCACCCCGGAAGTGTATTATGAAGAGTAACTATTACGGCAACGCGAACTATCTAGATGGATGGGGTCTCGAATAAAACCCGAATAAATACAGTAACCATCCATCCTCATCGCAGACTTGCCATAATCTTTACCCACTCACAATACAAATCCAAAATGCCGAGAAGTGTACAAAAGAGATAATTATAAGGATAGCTTGCCAGTCCTCCCCGTCATACGCCCGTCAAACCACTCGATGGTGGCGACCAAACACGATACGTACCCCAGAGGACTCGAACCACTATAGCTATCCCCCAACCATCTCAATTATACACAACTCATACTCATGTTCAGCTAGTCCCCAGGAAAGCGACTAGCCTCACACTTTCATCGCAAGCAATTGATAAACATCACAAGTACTCTAAAAATGGATAGACGAGCAGCAGAGTTACAACTATTACATAGAGGGTTCACACCCTAATTCATCACAAAGTGACAAAAGATTTGCAGCGGAATATAAACACAAAAGACAAGAACCAGTGGTGCCAAACCCATACACAGGGCAACCGACTGGGGATAGAACTTAACTTCAACTACACATTATCCTCGCCACCCTTGGCGGGATAACAGTAGATCACACCATCGTCGTCGTTGTCCTCACCTGAAAAGATGCAACGTGAGTACGAATGGTACTCAAGACTTACACAATATTCATAGTACAAAGGAGAAATGCTGGTCTCTACATCAAGGACAAAGTCTATGTTGATTTGGTTTTGCATAAAGCCAAGTTTGTTGAGCACATATACCTTGAAACTATAAGCATTTGCGAAAAACTAACAATCTGAAATTTTAGGACAGCAAGTATATAGTTCTGAAAATGGAATATAAATGAGCACCAACCGTGCTCTAAACATCATCCATGGGCCACCATTGCCCAAACAATTATGCTACACAAGCATATCCTCCATCATGACTAAACCAAGTCATATTTGGTAATAAAACCTTTCATATAAAACCATTCATCATTTAACATCAAAGATCCTTTATATAAACCCATCCATCCATGACTATCCTAAGTCATGGTAACCACATAATCCCAAGTTGGATGCTAACATGAATGAGGAACACATCAAGCGTCGTCCGTAACCGTGGACACAGCTATTCGAATAGTTCTTACTCTGATCAGAGGTGTACATCTTTACCCACACGATGTGATAGAAGCCAAACGGCTACACTCTAGTTTGGTTCGTACCTGCCGGTACCCACACTCTACACATTGAGTGCAGACTAGAGGTCACAACAGAACCTTTTGCACGCTTAGCCCCAACCACCTAAACCACGTCTGGGCCCCCGACGACTTAGTCGTGCGTGTGTGATGACTAAGGCGGGCTCACCGTTGTGGGAGGCACCTTCGGCCACAGCCAGGCGCGCTCGAGGTCCTCCAACGGAAATCCCTCCTCACGACTGACGGACGGGCGTAGATGGCCACGGCCTCCCGTGCTACTGAGTTCAGCTGTCCCATTCCCGGCGTGTGGAAGTACGTAAGGTGCTTGAATAGATGTCAACATGTTCGGTCCTTCACGACCCAGACGGAGCTACTTGCATCGGGGAAACACCATCCCTTCATCGCCCTATCATCCGTCCAAGTCAATCATATTCTCAATTATTAATTAGAAGTGATTCTTGTCAGATTTTAACCCATCCATTCGCATTAAACTAGTTTTGAACCGATAGCTCCATCTATCGGATTTCTCTAAGCCTAGAAATAAGCATGGCTAAGCATTTGGTAAAATAAAAGTGTTTCAAAGTCCTTAACCAGTGGTGACAAGGTATAAACACGGCATCAATAATCAAGGAATGGAAATGCATACAAATGGGTAATATTAACTCTACCCATTTTCCCCATTTTAAGCGGACCAACACATGAATATAGATATTGTTTTCGCAAACAAATAAATTTATAGAAGACATAGGTTCAATATGCTTAGACGTTTGCCTTGCTGCAGCAATGGGTCACTTTCAAGCTCTGGGTTAGTCTCCACGTACTCTGTATCCTCAGAATCTATCGATAAGAAGCAATATGCAAATAAGAAGCAATTAAACATGTCTATGCAACATGATCAATTAATTATGAGATAAATACAGTAGGTAGGGCATGCCCTAATAAGATTTTAGGAGAAAGAACCAAGTCATTTGCGTCCCTGGATTGGGAGATACAAAAATGACAAGGTAGAAGGGCTGAAAATGGCAGTTTTGTAATTATTTATATTGTAACCTCAAGCTATTATAGTTAACTGATATTTTCTATTAAGATTTCATAAAGGCATGTATTTTTGTATAGAAGAGCATAACCTACTGGTTCTAATAAAATTGTGTTTACTCAATTTGGATTTATAGACATTTCATTATGACTTTTTGGAGTCCCTATATATTAATGGTTATAGAAATACATTTTAGTGTACAAGACATATACAAAAGTTTTATAAGATATTTTACAAAAGTGACAAACATGATAAGAGGAGCTTACTGATCCTAGGTCCAATTTATTTTTTTTGAAAAAGGAATGAAACTTTTATGCACCTTGGAAATCTAGGAATATATTAATCTTTTCCTCTTTTATATCATTTAAATCCTAGTGTATGATTTATATAGACAAAGTATCATTTATGTAAGTATAACTAACTGTCAGTTTACTGCATGAAAGGTCAACCATTTCTGGATTTTACCAAACCTTAATTTAAAGTAAAACAGAAAAAGGTTAAATTCATATAAGGTTCATATACTTCATGATAATTATTATTTTTGAGAAATTTTAGGCTTTAGTTTCTCCAGATTTTATTCCACAGAATTAAAGTGCATAATTTGGTGATCCCCACAAATTTTGTTTCATAAAATTTTGGAGTTAAAATGAATTAGATATTGATTTTCAAAGTTCAGCTATTTTTCTGTTGGAAAAATATTTTAGTTTAACATTTCTCTTCTTTTCTTTTCCTCTCTTTCTCTCTTACAGGTGGGGCCTGAGCGCCATAGAGACAAAGCAAAGCAGGGTGCAGGAGACAACGGAACGGACCGTCCGGTCTGAGAGGGGATGGTCCGGCGTGGCGAAAACAGAGGAGGCAAAAGCCGAGCGGAGGCGGCGAGCTTGTCGACGGCGGCGATGGCGAACGGCGGCTCGGCTCAAGTAGTGACCAAAAGAGAAAACGTAGAGGGGACCAAGGCGAAGCTATGGGTAGTGGTCTCGCGGCCGACGGTGGCCGCAAACTCGCCAGCAGCGAGGATAAGCGGCGGATGCTCTCGGGACGTTGTGGCGAACCGAGCTACGGGCAGGTTTCAGTCCAGCCAGTGCATGCAGGTGTTCCTAAAAGACTCCAGGAGACTCACCAGAGGTTTCGCGGGGTCTGGCAGGGTCGGCGCAATAGCATCGACGTCGAGGACGGCTCGGCGGCGGCGAAAACCTTCGGCTCCACGACGGTAGCTCACTTCAGTCAGCCTGCGGCTAGGACACGGTGTCTACCAGGTTACAAACTTCCTAAGGACGGCTACGGTGCAAAGAATCGAAGCGGGGCTCACCATAGAGGACGAATCGGCGGTGGCGGCGGATTGATCAGAGGGGAAGAAGACGATGTCGACCTCCCGGTACACTGCGCTATATCCTGATTCCTTCGGCTAGGGGTCTTCTGGGGGCAGGGCGACGGTGTTGGCGCGAAGGCTCGGCCGGCGATGCACTAGATCGGCCGGAACAGCGACGCAACGCCGGCGGCGGTTCTGCAGAGCCGGGACAAAGCACGGCGGCGACACGGTGACTTCGGCCAGCAATCCTAGGGTTGTGCAAAACGAAAATGGAACGAATAGGATGTGTTCATCGTGTTCCTGTGGTCGGGGAAGGATGGAGCTCACTGGCGTTGGCTCGGGACCGATCAAACACCTTCGGTAGAGAATAAGATAGGGTTGCCGCCGGGGATCCTTGGGGTCTCCGTGGGTTTCTCCGGTGAGAACGTGGAGAGGAAGGGTGAGAGGTTCTACTGGCGGAGTTTGAGTCGAAATGGTCGATGCTCCATGGTTTGTGCTCACCTCTATGCTTCTGTGTACTGTGAAAGAAAGGGGAAACAAGGTGCTGACAGGTTGGTTCATGCAATGCTGAGTTGCTCCATCTCCACAGTGCCTCTGGTGGGTCCCACATGTCAGGCAACAATGTTCTACTCATATTTAGCTAGATTTACTCTATGGCTTGTGGGTCCAAGTAGTGATGGTCTAGGAGGAGTGGAGGAGTATGGGTGAATTTCCTGGTGAAACACACTGTCACATGCTGCTATGAGGCTGACAAGTGGGCCAGGTCTTGTGGGGTCCACCTAGAAGTGAGAAATGAGAGAAGAAAGCTCTAGAGACTAAGTGTTGTGAGCTGTAGGGACAGCTGCCTTGCATCTGTGATTTCAGCAGGTTAATAAGGGATATAAATTATGGGAAAAATACTGGAGGTAGAGAAAGATGTGTTTAACCTGCTGACCAAAATTCGTGGTTAGAAGAGGTCTGGTTCATCTCTGGTGAAAAAGCAAATTAGGCACACTGATCCAGTTTTGCTGCGGTTTCACTTGTTTCTCCAGTGCCTTGATCTTATCATTTTATGTGCTTTCTTTGGGAGATAAATTAAACCAAAATTCCTGGTAGTGGGGTTCATGTTGGCTCCCACTTTGGCAAAAGGGCTCTGTCTAATTAGTCCTCATTTTCATTTGGTGAATTTCAGAATTGAACCAATTTATTTCAGCTAGCTTCCTAGCTTTGCTGATTTGAGGGATTTGGTTGAAGTATTAATTGAAGTGATAAAATTATGTAAAATTTACAGTGGGTTGATTTGGTGAGATAGTGCTTACAGGAATTTTTCCATGATTTTATGTGCAACCAAACATCCTTAGAAAATCCTTAGACTATACAAATGCATATGTCAAAGAGAAGGACACCGGCTGAAACTTGTTTGGAATTTTTAAGGGATCTAAACTAATGAAATAAATTCTGGAAAAATTATATTGATTCATGAAAATTAAAATAGTATTTGAATAAATTATTTCCCACATATGTTTCTGTTCAACTTGATGCACTTTCTGGAGTTGGTCTAATTTTGCCGATTAGGGTTTTGCTATTCATCTGATACTGATCTATTTAATTGAGGTGCTTCCAGAGGGGATAAAATTATGAAATTTTTACAGGGGCTTACTCACATCACCTGACATGTTTAGGAATTTTTCTAGGATTTTTAGATATACAGAACTTGGAAAGTAACAACTAGCACAAGGCAAAGGATTAGCTAGGGCTTAACACTAATTACCTTAATTTAGATTTTGGGGCTGTGACAGATTATTAGGATATTTTACAATTTATGGACTGTAATTATACAGGGACATAAAATACTAATCGCACTAGGGAATTTCCTATGCTTGAATTAATTTAAAATAACACTTCCATTTAGTTTACATGGTCTCTTTACTAATAAAATGTGTTAGACACAAAGATATGCAAAACTAGTTTACTGCACATATATCATTTATTTATTAACACCTTATGGAATAGTTATTATTTAACCATTGGATCTTTATTTAATTTATGAATATAAAATATATGTGATTTAAATTATGAATTATGTATTTAACCATCAGCGTTAGTTGGACGGGAGCGGTGCTAGGATGGTATGTCCAGAGCGAGCTCGATGGCAAAGCAATGGAGCTCGGGGTGGCGTGGCTACGGCTTCTAATTGGCAAAATTGGTGGGGGAAATAGCTTGTACGGGCCTAGAGGAGGATTCTATTGCGAGGACTCACAAGAAGACGACGCAACAATGGAGTTTGGCGGTTCTCGGCAACAGCGAGGTGAAGCAGAGCATGGTGACGACGTGACACAGGGAAGACGGCGCCAGTGCACACACAAGATGCTCGAGGAAATGTTTGGACTTCGGGAAGACGGCTCGATGCTCCTTCTTGGCTTCTTCGGCCTCCTAGATGTCGGGAATGTGGCCTTCGGTGTTCTACTCCAGTAGCAGCGGCTTCTACCAGTAGCGCGGGTATGCACGTGGCGCCATTCGTCCCACTTTGGGTGTAGAGTCGACTCGATGTACATGGGCTTTGTCCCATCCCGTGGGAAAATGATGCAACAACCCACTGTCTCCTCATCGTCGGAGCCCTTCTTATTCCCGACCCATCGGAGCTAGAAGAAGCATCGGAATAGCGCCACCAATGGTTACACCCCCACGAACATCTCGCACAGGTGTGTGAAGACGGTGAGGATGACCACTGCATTGAGCACCAGATATGCCTGCCAGATGCCATACGTCTCTAGCACTTGCAGGAAGAATGCTGAGAACAGCGTTGAGAACAGGCCAGGGGCTGCCAGTCCTCATCGTCGTTGTTCCTCTGGCAGTGGGACCTGGCAGCAGCCGGCGAACCTTCGTCACCCTCGCCTCATCATGGAGGTGGGAGAGTGGCAGAGTGCCACTGCCTACAGTGCGGCGGGTGCGGTTCGCCCTCGGCATGCCTGAGAGCTAGATGGTAAGAGCTATAGAAGGCAAGGGGAAGCACAAGGCAGAAGGAGATCAACAGCCAAAGAAGCAGACGTGAAAGGGTGGCGCAGCCGCGACCCTTGCCCCCTTTTTATAGGCTGTCTCATCCGCTCCATCCCTTCGCCCACTCGCACATTAATCGAGGGAGAGCCTGCTCGACTTGCATGGGTAATCATTCCATATCCCTAAAAGCATGCGCAACAGGGTAGGGAAACAAAGCAGCTGTTGTTGCTTCACTTTCTGCGCTGCCCGCGTGCGTGAGTGCAATGCGGTCAACCCTAGTTCCAGCCGATGGACTGCGGAATCGCCCTGGTGGGTCCCTAAAGCGGCTCAGCGCCATTGCCCAGTGTTGAGGCTGGGGGCTGCTGTCAATGAAATGGGAACTAGGGTCCCCATCACCGGCGGCCCAGGGTGGCCAAAAGCCATGTCACCACGCTGGCGTGGGCCACCCTTAGTCATCACGAAGTCGTGCAGGGAATGCCCCCAACGTGGACCCGTGCTCGCACCCCAGCGGGGTAAGCTTGGGGCGCCCTCCTGCATCGGGCTTCAGCAAGCTCAGCTTGGGGCGCCCCCTCACCCTTTCCCCGAGGTGGGCTCCTCACAAGTGGCTTGAGAAGCCCGTGGTGCTAGGGGCATTAATGGCAATGCGATGGAGCCCGTCTCCTCGCTTCAGTCTCCCTGCATCTCACCTATTAAGGGTGATGGAATGTATATCTACCCGGTTTAAGGCGTGGGGGACAGGGGGTGTGGGATGGCAGGCGGCATGGTGGATTGCCGCGCTGCCTGCTCTTGTCTCGCTGTTTCCCTATATCTTCGATGAGAGACAAGCGAGCAGGTCCCATGGCCAGCGGGATAGGCCTAGTCTTCTCTTGCAAGCCTCGGATGGCCATGCTAGATGTGTGGCCATCCGTTATTGTTTCCCTCCTCACCAGCTCTGAGGAGGGCCCTAGAAGGACGAGTGGCCGGGCCCACCGGCCTGCACAAGACAAGACTTAGCATACCTAATTTTCTAACTCTCACTATGAAAACGTTGTGGTATAACCCCTTGGATTATAAGGGGAGAGCTAAGGTTACAGGGAGGAGGAGGAGGAGGAGAAACACTCGACCAACCCTAGCCTTCAGTTGGACTGAAGAAGAGATCCCAGAGCTAAGTCTTGTACGCTTCGCTTGGAAGCATTCCTCAAGGGAAGCAAGAGCACAACAGGAGTAGGGTATTACGCCTTCCGGTGGCCCAAACCTGTATAATTCCTCTTATTGCTCCTATTGCTCACGTAGCCAACGAGCCTCCTTGTCGATGTTTTACACCGGCAATATAATTATGGGGCTACTCGGCGACCTGGAATTCGGTGGATTGTAGAGGAACACAGGAGAATTATACTGGTTCAGGCCCTCGATGTGAGGTAATACCCTACGTCCAGTTGAGGTGTTATTCCTCTGAGGTGGTCTTGTGATCAATGATCTTGTGTGCCCTCATGGGGCGCCCTGTCTCCCTTTATATACTAGGGGACAGGGGTACACGACAAGGATCCCAGTCGGATACGACCAAGGGATTTCCTTCTTAGAGATAGAAACCTATCCGACTAAGACTATGTTTCCTTATTATAGAAGGCAAGGCTTGCCAGACGCTGTCTTATCTCTAATTACATGGTCCCGCCCATCCTCTATCCGAGTGGCCCATGTACTGGTAATGAGGTACTCGGGGCCCATGGCCTCCACAGTAGCCCCTGAGACCTTCATAGTTGAGTCACAGCTGATGCCGAGTGCTCATCCTCCACGGTGAAGGTTACCCGAGTGCGATGCTCCCGAGTACTCTTTGTCCGAGTAAGTCTTCCCGAGTCCTGCTTCATGTCAGCTGGCAGCGAGGCTATGAAGGGCTTCATGTAGATATATGAATAGTGTGCGCCGAATAGGTGCACCTATTAGGTGTAGCCCCCGACTTTGTGCTTAATTGTGAAGACAATTAAACATAAAGTCAAAGATCTTTAACCTGGAAGTCTTTCCCGAGTAGATTACTACTGGTATATGAGACTCTTCGGTATCATGTCAACCGGAATATGATTTATAGTCTTGCCGAGTAGGAGACTACTCGTATGTAGGACTCTTCGACTTCATGTCAGTCGGAATATGTGTTTATAGTCTTGCCGCGTAGGATGCTACTCGTATGTGGGACTCTTCAGCTTCATGTCAGCTGGAAAAGGGGGGTTTATAGTCTTTTCCGAGTGGCGTCCCACCTAGAAGTTAGACTCCTCCGCGTCATGTCAGCGGGAATAGATATTTATAGTCTCTCCCGAGTAGTGCACTACTCGAAAGTTAGACTCTTCCGCATCATGTCAGCGGGTAAAATGTTGCTCATGGCAACCGTTAGCCACGCATGTAGGCCGAGTACCACTTTTATGAAAATAATCCATAATCGTGGTCAGGTGTACTCGAGAAAGATACCTGCATCCTCAATTTTAGTGAAGACCAGCTTGTGATCCTTGTAAGGACATATCCTCGAGACCTGTGAGATAAACAGATACCCAAACATATAGTTTAGCAATAAGGCTCTCATGAAGCGTATCCGTTTACCTCATCGGTTCCCGTTGGTAGCACCAGCACTATAATTTCAACTCAGCCTGCAGGCGGCCCACATGGAGCATGCTACTGTAGGAACTCATATCTTGTCGGCCCAATACCGACTGTGCAGGCCTGGGCCCATCTAGTCGGTACAGGCTATAAAAAGACGGGGAGAGAGAAAAAGATTCCGTTGTCTTCCCCAAATCGGCCAATCTCTTCGTCTTCCACCTTCGCGCCTAACTTTTCGCCTCCCGCCCGGCTAGGGTTAGCAGCCGCTGTTCCCCCACCCGGACTCAGGCGATTTCAATCCTCCTCATTTATTCCAAGCCCCCGATTTGCTTTCCCCCAAATCTCACCACCTCCAGTCATGCCGAAGGCGACGAATCCTGCGGGTGCGCCAGGGAGTTCTTGGCCGATCTCAGATTGTGGCTCGGTGAAGCTGAGACGGATGGAGAACGAGCTGAAGCTGCCCAGCCAGGAAGTGATCCGGTGGCGGTCGGCAAGGGATGAGTCGATCCCCAACCCTCGGCCTGGTGAAACGGTAGTTTTTCGCCTCTTTCTTTGATCGGGGCTTGTGTCTTCCGTCTTCTGATTTCTTCCGCCGCATCCTTGATTTCTATGGGCTGGAGTTGGTGCATTAAATCCCAACTCAATCCTTCAGATCTCCTATTTGGTACTCTTGCGAGTGCTTTCTGGGTGTTGAACCCCCATTTCATCCTCTTCCGACACCCGTGTTCCAATATCAAGCCCCAACCTTCCAAGAGTAATATCAATGTGATTGGAGGGGCTGGTCAACTGAGGAGCGATGGGAAGAAACGTATATCGATTTGCCCTTGAAATCTTCTCTGAAGGCTGGCACAAGGAATGGTTTTATTGCGCCGATCTGCTCCTTCCTTGGCCGCCCGTTTTACTGGTATGCCACCAGCGGTATTGCCAAGCTGGTCCACAGAACCGACCTTTGAAGAACTGGGCCAAGCACATATATTGTTGAACGAAGATAGATGACTCAAGAGGCCGGCTTGATGGGGCCTTGGGTGGCTCGTCGGTTTCTGACGAGGCGTGTCTAGCCGCTGAAGCTGAGAAGCGCATTTGGCTGGGCCTTCAAAGGCAAACACGATCCCGACCGAGTGAGCAGCGAGACGGTGGACAAGGGGGCAGTGACTGATGCCTTGTTCGGCTACTTCTCCGAAGGGGTGGTTGCCACCGAAGATGATAACCATCGAGTTGCTGCCTATAGCTTCATCCGGCCGCGGACCAAGGTAACCTTCTACTTTCTTCTCTGTGGTGAACGCCTGTGGAACGGTGATTGTTCGCCTTGTGTGATGGTATCTCGTCGACTTGCTTGTAGTGGCATGAGGAATTTGATGAAGACTCCCGTCCATTGTCGGTGTCGCGTCGAAGAAGAGGCCGAGGAGTCCCTCTGCTGCCCAACCCAACTCTAAGAGAGCGGGAAGAAACCGATTTTATATCGGGGTGAGGGGCCATGACGCCAAAAAGCGCGCCGTGAGCAGCAGCTTGAAAAATAAAGGACGCTGCTGCTACAACGCCCACGCGGTCGAGTCCCAGGCTGAGACCTACAGGTTCGGGCCAACGTTGTCGTGCTCGGCAGCGGCGCCACAAGGGCTGGCTAGAGCAGGGCTGCTTGGGGCGAAGGAACCTGAGCCAACGCATACCAGGGTTGGGGCCGACTCGGGCTGATACGCCTCTGCACGTCGATGACGCCGGACCGGGCCGGACTGCCGACAGCTAGCGCTCCGCCGGGGGACGAAGCCGCCCGGCAAGAAGCTGAGGGTTCTCCAAGAGGTGCGCTACTCCGGGTCCTCTGTAGTCTTTGTGTGTTGAAGTAATGTCCTGATGTCGCTTCGTCGTGCAGGAAGCGGGCCGATATCGATCTCAAGGAGATTGACCCGTCTGCTCCACTTGATGAGCCTGCCCCAGCGCAGCCAGCAGCGGTGAACACACCTGCTGAGCGGCGGCCAGCCCCGGTTGCTGAGACCCGAGGTGGCTCCGACTACAGGGCCGCTGCCGCCACCCGACCGAGAGGTGGCTGCTGAAACTGAGGCCCCAGCCCCGAGGCGCCGTACGTTGCGGAAGCCACGGACGGAGCCCCTAAGCCGTCCCCAAAGTCGTAGGGGAAGGCGGTGCATGAGGCCAGGACCCATCGCCGTCGTGGGTTATCGTCATCGCCATCGCCGCTGCCGCCGCCCCACCGCGGAGATCCCACATCTGGCCTCGGATCGAAAAGCTCCCCCACGTGTGATGCCCTGGACCTTTACGTGGACAACTCGCGACGACTACTGTGAAAAGCTTCAGGCGGAAGCCGATGAAGTCGTTGGGCAAGGAGAGAGCGCGAAGCCTGCTTCGCGCGCATCAGTGGGTCCCAAGGGGTCGCGGTAATGATTCTTGTAGTAAAGCTCCAGCAATCTTCTTGTTTTGAACTGTTTCTTCTTTGGCGCCGCGGCACTCTGTCGTTGGTTTGTTCCTGTCCCGAGCAGAAGCTCGTCGACGCAATGAGGCGATGGACGGAGATCTTGGTCGAGATGGCTTCCCCACCTCGCGGAATTGCAGCAACTCCGGGCATTGAAGGCCAAGATGGAGGCGCGTCACGCGGGGAGGGAGGCCTGGCTGAAGAGTAGCTCCGATCAGCTCAGGGCGGAGACATGGGCCCTATACGCGGAACGATCAGAGGTAAATCCTCGAGTATATTCTTCCCGACTGAACCGTTTGATGTATCATCCAGCCGCGTTGTTCCCGACTGCCCGGTTAGTCATGACTGCACGGTTTGAGCTGCTTGGCTAATCTGTGGTGCAGACCTCGAAGCGGAGTTAAAGACCCGAGCAGAGAGGGAATCGCAGCTGAAGGAGGCTGAAGAAGCCAAGCCCGAGCTTGAGAAGGTCAAGCCGACCTGACGAAGGCCACACCGAGCTCGACCGGAGAGTCCGAGTTGGAGAAAGCCGTCGTCAAGCTCATAAGGAGAAGGCTGAACAGAGAAGACCGTGGCCGGTGGGAGGCCGACTACAAAAGTAAGTCCTCAACCCAACTGTGGGGATCTCAGCCAATCCATAGTCATCCTGTGTGTAGCCGAATTTGACAAGCTTACTTGCCGGCCGATCTGGCAGACATGAGAGCTACGTCCAGGGCCCAGTATCGGTTTTACACGGAAGGAGATAAGGTTGATCTGGGAGTCACGGGAGGCCCTCGTACGGGTCCCGTGAAAGGGCTCCTTGAACCTTGTAGATCCCGCCCAGTGGAACCAGCTGCAGCAGAATCCCGTCAGATAATGGGCGTCTCGAGGACGCACCGAGTGCCTTGAAAAGGTACTCGATGAGCGCGTTGTCGCGGAGTGGCCCAGTCCCTAGCAATGACCAAGTCCATCTACCGAGGGCGGACATCGGAGGCCATCGGGGAGGGATTTTCCGAACGAGACGCGCCGATGGAAGCGCTGGAGCTGATCGCCCAGGCGAAGCCGACTGCTGAAGTAATTACCCGAGACCTGGTCTGTAGAGGCATACATTATGTAGTCGGTATGTATAAGCTTTTATACATGGTCATGTGTAAATATGTGTGTTGTGCCGCCAAGCTTATCACTCGGTTTGTCATTAGCTTTTAACCCCACCGTGTAGCATGCACCGAAGTCCGATAACTGATAAACGTTCAGAGTAAAGATGCTTTTACTCGGGCAAATGCGTCAGTCGTGGCAAGGCTTCGTAACCGGGGTGCAAAAAGCTCGTTGTTATGACAACACATATATACATGCAGCCCCGACTACTACTCGGGCTTGAAACAAGCGGCGTAGTGAGTCAGAAAAACTGTATCACATGGAAAATGTAAAACTCAGTATAGAAAGGACGTAGCTGTTTCTATGTTCCATGAGTTGGTGTGAGGACGCCGTCTTTTGGTCTTCAGTCGGTAGGGCACCTGGCCGCGTGACCTCGGCTATAATGAACGGCCCACTTCCCAGATGGGGATAATTTGTGCCTGTCTTGGTGGTTGTATCTTCTTAGACGAGATCCCCGACCAAAAAGGCGCGGCTTGGACATGCGATGTGGTAGCGCAGGCCTGAGATACCTTGCTGACTGGATTGTTGCGGCGTCTCTTGCTTCTTCCAGCTGATCTAATTCGATCAGTCGGGTGTTGTTGGAGTCGTCTTCGGAGTAAGCCCGGACTCGCGGAGAGTCGACGTATTCTGTCGGTAGCATGGCTCTCAGGTACTGTAGACCAGGAAGAAAGGGGCATTGCCCTGTTGCCCTGACTAACGTGTTCTGAGAAAACCAGAAGGAACGGATGGGAGTTCTTGTACCTCCGGCCCGAGTAATGTTGTAGTCGGGTCGAATATCCTGGCCTTGATGCCTTGTAAGCACCATTCCGTTGGCTCGTTCGACCTGTCGTTGCTTCGGTGGGTGTGCCACAGATGCGTAGCAGATCTTGATGCGAAGTCGTCGTAGAAGTTTGAATCTCCTCGCACACCGCGAACTGAGGTGCCGTTGTCGGTTATGATGCGGTTAGGGACAGCCCGAACGCGGAATAGTATACTTGTGATGAAGTCCTTTGCTCGTGCCGCTGTGACCTGTTGCAACGGGTTTAGCCTCAATCCATTGGTGAATTTGACCACTGTGACGAATAGATGCGTGAACCCTCTTGGCGCTTTCTTAATGGCCCGCACATGCGGCCCCATACTGCGAAATGGCAGGAGATAGGGATAGTTTGGAGTTCTGGGGCTGGGAGATTTGTTTGCCTTGCGAAGCTTTCGCACTTTGCCGAACCCGATGTTTTGGGTCTGTGACTGCTATGGCCAGAAGAATCTGCCGGTAGGGCC
>RYFJ01000046.1:0-60369 GCA_003991445.1 Oryza meyeriana var. granulata
GGCGCTGGAAAGCCTCCCTATTCCTTGACGTTATATCTACCCTACCCTTGTTCGGTTACGGAACCCCTACTATTACATGGTAACCCATGATGCTTTGAAAAATGTCCTTCATGGCAAACCCTCTTAGTCAATCAATCGTGCCCCGTACAGTGTAATGTCGGTGCTAAGAATGATCGCGTCATTTGGTCTTAAGGTCTGTACCCCATCTGCAAAAGTCAAAAACGTTTGAACAGCCTCCAGACGGCTGGCGATTGTAAGAGAATTTCTTACATAGTCTTATTTACCCTGTTCAAAAGCCGTGTAGTTTTGGAACGTGGATGGAGTCCGTCGAACTTGTCAGTCCGAATTGATGTGGCTTAGCCTGTCATAAGACAGTAGACTCGGAAGTCCGGATAAAATGCTGCTCTGGAGCCGTTGATGTGGAATAGTTTGCAGAAAATTAGATAAATAAAGTTTGATACATTTTCACTCCAATCGGGCAAGAACCCACCCTCGCCCTAGGTGAAAGCACACACTTAGCAGTTTAAAAGAGAATTAAAATAAAACGTATGAAAAATATCCAGCCTCTCTTTAAGACCTACAACATCACCTAAGTTTTCCCGCTTGCTGAGTACGTAATTACTCAACCCTTATCTCATATATAATACTCCTCCGGATAGCTGGACTAGAAATGCAAGAAGAGAGAATAGATGTGTCCTTCCCAACTGCTGCTTGTCATGTTGGGAACTTATATCTGTTATTTGACTGCTTCCACTACCTTTGTCTGTTTGTGCTGTCTCCGTTTCTCCAAAGCTGCAATGCCAAGCTTAAATAATGCTCTATTTTTATTAAGTACTGCAATGACGCATATCTGATTCCATAGATACAGCCTCGTCCTTGGAACTGGTATCATATCGCGTTCCGCGAAAGCAGATCCGTTTTTTCCTACGCACGCCCTAAAATTTGGTCCATGATTGTAACGACCCGTTTTCTTTCCCGCTAGTCTTCGTTTTCCCGACTCCTTCCTAGTCCTGCCTCAGCTGTGCCCCAGTTTTCTCCCGCCACCGGACTACCTCTCCCTGACCGCAGGGATGCTACTCATCCGGCTTGTATCCTGCCTTTTGTTCTCTTTTGTTTTTACTCGACCTCCTTGCTGCCGCAGTAAGCACTGTAGTGCCGACTACCTTGTGAGACCTGTTGTTTCCTTGTCCTCTCGAGTTGCACCCCCCATTGGACGCCGACTCCCGAAGTGGAGAAGAAACCAGTCTTCACCTGCCCACACGCACCGTTTGGACCGATGACAATAACAACTGCCTGCATCGCTTGTGACGGTGGTCAGTCTTTAAGCCCTGTCATAGATTTCTCCAAAATTCTGTCCTGCCTTGACCTTAATGTCTCATCGCAGCTACCAGTGCCTGCCAAACCTCCTTGACCACGCACGGAACTCCCAATCAACCCTGCGGAACATCAATCCTTTGTCAGTCACCTGACTTTTTTCTCCCTACCCGTTGCGCAGCTCCACCGTGCTCACCTTGCACGCTGGCCTATATATATTTAGCCATCCATGCTCCTTCTTCCTTTGTTTTGCAAAGCCGGCCAGCTCCAGCTCTGCCTAAGTCTCATTCTCTCTCAAAGCTTTGGAGCTCTACCACCGGATGCAAAACCTGGTTCAGCCGACGCCCATCTTTCTGCAGCGACTACTCTTGATCTTTTCTTGGTATTTGTACTTCTCCTGCTTATCAGTTTTCCTTTCTGCTTTCAGAGCCTGAACCATGACGACACGATCCAGAAGCCACGCTTCTGCCCGAAGAAGACCTCCTCCATTGAAACAATACAAAGCCTCTTTGACCATATGTTCCCATATATGCAAATAATGTTGTTTGGAAAATATAGCATGCTTAGTATTACACCTTTTTTAAACTTTTGGCTCAGGTTTACAACGAAACTGATGGACCACCCAGTAGCCGCCACATACTTGGTAGGATGTTGATATATTTCTCTCTGAGAGCCCCACAAATGGCACCGCATAGCATCCATCTGAGATACGATGCCGAGTAAGAATGCTTAGCTCTGCAACGTGTTGTTGTCGTTGGCAAAACATTGGTTTTTACTTCAAAACTGATGGAAAAACCGATACCCTGTTATCGGCGGTTTGTGAAATAAAGACAGACTTGTGAAAATCTTGGTGTTACAGAGACAACGCCTCATTCCCCCCCATGTGTGCAGCTATGTATTACCATAAGGACCGTTTCTTTGGGATTCCATCCGAGCATCTTACAGTGCCACCATACGGGTATAGGATCCCCGGCGCGAAGTAAATAGTAGTTTAGGGAATGTTCATTGCCGACCACTGAATTGTGTGGATCTTCGATCGCTGGGCATAAACCTAGAGCTGGCTTTGGAAATGGCCTTGTCACAAATTCTGGGACAGGCCGGTAACTCCGTAATTTTCGCCGATGGTAAAGCGCACACCCCTGCAGAGATTAGCAGAAACTGTTCCGAACAGCCGTGCCCACTCTAAGGGCGATGTAAGGTGATCTCCATAGCTAATTTGTTGCCCGTGTTTGTGAAAATGGTGATGGAAAGGGAACCCGACAGAGTTTCAAGTAACAAACGAAGGCCTGTTGGCCAAAACGGATCTGTGATCCGGTGTTAAGCACCCATAAGTCAAGTGTGAAAAAATAAACAGATGAAATCATGCTCCCGGGTTGTAGCCAGGGCAGCAAACTTAAGCCCCCGGGTTGTAGCCAGGGCGGCAGTTGTGCAGTTGTCTTCGGGTTGTAGCCAGAAGACGGATTGATCAAGCTCCCGGGTTGTAGCCAGGGCAGCAAGTTGATCAAGTTGTGCTCCCGGGTTGTAGCCAGGGAAGCCAGATGAGCAAGCTTGAGCTCCCGGGTTGTAGCCAGGGAAGCAAGATAGCGAGCTGCGCCCCCGGGTTGTAGCCAAGGCGGCGGATGAGCTAGCTGGTTGTAGCCAGTGTAGCGGGCATCAAGTGCCACAGCTGAGATTTGGTTGTAGCCGAGTCTCAGGGTCAACGAGTGGTTGTAACTACTCGGGAGATACAGGACCAACAAATGCAAAGTAAAAGATGAATATACTATATATATATATATATATATATATATATATATATATATATATATATGTTTGATTCATTAAGTGGCGAGTTGTTGAAAAGCAACTTGCGGAATGGATCGAGGCGTGAGCCTCTTTCCGATAACTAAAATTTAAGCTCACTAGTGTTTGCAAAGAAAAGAGTTTCTAAAGGCAGCTTTTCGCAAATAAAACCCTTAGCCTTTCTGTCTAGCCAACATGCATTTTTTTTCCCGGCTTGCTGAGTACGAAAGTACTCACCTTGTTTATATATGTATAGTAGGTTTTGGAGAAGAAGACGAAGATCCGACTGCTGCCGAGTTCCTCCAAGACCAGGCCAACTACGAAGACTTCTGAAGGTTTCGAGCCTAGTTCCCAACCGAGCCTGTGGAGTAGTTTTTGTCCAGCTTCCGCCCTGTTTTTGCTGTTTCGCTAGTTTACCTGTTGATTATTTTGCCCATCCCGGGTTTGTCCTGGATGGATCTCCTTGTATTTATATGTGTACTCTGTTATGTATTTATTGTAACTCTGAGTTGTATCATTGTTGTGCGTACCCGACTACTAATCCTGGGATCGGATGCCGTATGCACATGGTGGCCTTCCACCTAGTCGGGGAGGCGTCACATGTATAGCGGTGCAGATCAAGGTGTGACAAATTTTCGCATCTGAGTTTGGTGTAGGTTTTTTAGGCTTTGTTTGTTGGATCCAACAAAAACAGACACATGGAAAAAACACAAAAATGCACATGTAAATTGAAAATTAAAAACATTTTTTTAGATAATGAAAAAAACTTACATGAGGTTTGTGTGGATATTACTTTTGAAAGCGATTCATATTAGACGTCGGATCCCACTTTCCTTATTTTTCCACCGATAGTGCATTTTTTCTCTTTTTCCCACCACCGATAGCACTTCTTCTCCCATCGCTGCTTCCTCCCCCCTCCCCCCCCAACTTCTCTTCCCTACCATCGTCCGTGTTGCTCCAGAGGCTTCTTCCCTCCACCGTTGCCGGTAGAGGCCGAGGAGTGCGACTACTTCGCTACAGCCGCCTCACTTTGTTGCTTTCTTCTCCCTCTCTCTCTCTCTCTCCTATCGCCGTCCCCGTTCCTCCTGAGGCTTCTTCCCACCGCCAACGCCGGCAAAAACAGAGAAATGCAACGACCTCACTGTTTCTATCGACGATCGGCAGTAGTTTCCATGGCCACGGAAGACTGGAGCAACTCATAGGCAAGGAGTCAAATCTGACCACCAGAGTAAAGGAAAAGACGGATCTGGCCACCAAGTAAAGAAAGAAGGCGGACGGTAGGTTTATCATAGTGCATTGTTTGTCTTTGTTGCACTTTGTTGTATTCGAGTGCTTCACTCTATTTTGGTTGGATATTGTATATGATGTGTACTGTGTTTTCTTCGATATTTGCACATAGCAAGGTCTCGGTGTTGCAATTAGTTTTTTTAATGTTGCATCTAGTTAAAATATTTTTTACTAAACGATGAAATATTTTTTACTCAGTGATGACATATCTGAAACAATTATTGTTGAAATATTTTTCACCAAATAATAAAAATTCTCAATACATGATGAAGCATCGTCCGATATTTAATATTAGACGTCTATGGCCTAGTTGCGTCCTGTTACTTTTCCTTTGGAAAAGGAAAGCTTTCCAACATTTCGGTTTGCTCCCATTCCTTTAAAGCACGGGCCGTGGCTGCAACTTTTTGCAGGAATTGAGGGCCTATTGGGTTCATGGTCATTTAAAATCCTACTAAAATTTTGGTAATAGCAAGATTTGGCATTGCCCATAATTTTGATGCCATATTTAGGAATGCAGGTAGTAGTCGTACCTTCGTCGTGGCATCAACAGTAAGGTTATTTCTAGTGGTATGTTTCTTTTTTTATGTTTCCAAGAGTGGTATATAAACAATAACATATTTAGTTTATATATGAAATAGCTCTTACAATGAATTGTTTTATTTTTTCATATGCGATATATGCAAGAAACAATCTATATTAGAAATAGTATACACATAGTTTCATTTAGATGAAACTCTTTTTATCTTTTTCTTCATTAACTCTTTGTCACACCATAAAAAATGTTGATATACCACTCTATTTAATTCTATTTAATGTGAATGAAACTTCTATTGAAATATTGCAGACAAGTCAACGTGTGCCTTGGGCTTTGAATGCGGACGTTCTTCTGCAAAATCAGACAGTAAACACGAACCAACTTAGGTGGCCTTTGATATGGCTTATGCGTGTGAAACATCGTTACGCGTGATCAATTAAGTATTAACTATTAGAAACTAGAAAAATAAATCTATTTAATTTTTTAGAGATACTTATATATAGAAAATTTTTATCAAAAATATATCATTTTACGTTTTAAAAAGAATGCTAATAGAAATCGACACATAAGCCAGAAGGTAGAAACACATCAGAACACTTTAAACCAGCGCCTATGCATGTACAGTAGCAGCATTTAGTAGTACTACTATATATTCTACGTCGTCTTATATGCACCCTTTGCTCCTAATGTGTACTTCCTCTATTCTCAAATATATACAATTCTATGTTATGTTGGAGAAATTAAGAAAGAAGAAAAAAACATGATGCCTCTTATTAGGTGAGGAATATGTAAGGAGTGAAATAGTAGTTAAAGATAAGATAAAACGAAATTT
The DNA here is from genome assembly GCA_003991445.1 of Oryza meyeriana var. granulata. Lineage (NCBI taxonomy): Eukaryota > Viridiplantae > Streptophyta > Magnoliopsida > Poales > Poaceae > Oryza > Oryza meyeriana. The sequence continues at coordinate 5,751 of RYFJ01000046.1, forward strand.
AAATATAAAGTAATTAATAAAACATATAATCCTCTAGAATATATTATACTTAGAGAGAAATTTTAAATGGTTCCATCAGTACTTATGATAGGAGACGAAAGGAGTATATTTCTTAAAGAAGACTCATATAAGTAGTAGCATGCCGAGATCGACACGGGTGAGCAATGAATGGAAGACGGTGACGGTATCTTGCATCTGTTACAAGAACTAGTACTAGTAGATCGCATTATCTACAGAACCTTGTAGCTAAGCTAGCATTAGCATCCACGCTTTCAGACACCCGTCCCCTAGCTAGCTAGCTAGGCCTTTTTATCTTCTTCAGCATCTAAGGTGTCTTATGTTTCGGTTTATAAGTTACACATAAAATAAGAAATATTATTAGTATATAATTAATTAATTATTAATTATTATAAATTTAAAAAATTGATCTATTTTATTTTTTTTATACTTTTATATAAAATATTTTTAAAAATATACTATTGTATATTTTTAAAAATATGCTAACAAAAAACGAGGGAGGAACTAATCTAATCAAACAGCCCCTAAAGCGAACAAATAATCTTGACATCTCAATCCGCGATCGAATGATTGCTCGATCGCTAGCTCGCACGACATGACGCGAGGACCCTTTCTTTCCTCCTCACCTTTATTGACCGGGCGCCACGAGAACGCAAGCAGACCGGCCGGGCTGACAGATATCCATCCAATGCGTGGTTGCCCCCAACACATGCAACCCCCACGGCAACAGGGGAAAAGCCGAAAAGCAGCCCTGCGAGGCTGCGATAGCATGCAGCCGATGATAGAACGACCCACCCCGTCCCGAGCTAGCAACCGAACAAAAGGAAGATTCCACCGCTGGGTTTTTATTTCGCTCGTGATCGTTACGCCCGCCGCTCGCACAGTGGGACACACACACACACCGCTCCTGTACTGTGGCGCCCCATGCGCTACGTGGTAGAGGCTGCTTGCTGGGAAGAAGAACCCAAGGGGGAGGCAACAAGCGAGACAAGAATTCAACTCCGTGGCTTTGGATTCAGCATTCAGCCGCGCGTACTACTGCTGCATGCAGCCGCAGCATAGGCCGATCGAGCACACCACACAGGCGCCACACACGGCTAGCTGCGCCCTGAGCTACGCTTCATCACCGGCCACCGTCCATGTCCCGGCCGGCTGACCAGTGCCAAGGCTGCAAATAAATGTGCAATGCATGCTGCATCGATCCAAGACTGGTGGTTGAATTATTGTCCACCAATCATTACTCGCTGATTAGAGCCCCAAGCTCACCATTGCAGCTGGGTGCCTGGATTCGGCCCCTCTACCTAAGTGTCCCTGTTCAACTCCTGCATGCACAAGGCATGACAACTGCAAGAGGAGATCATAAAGGAGAACACTTCATGTGCTTAACAAGCTTGTTAAATGATCTTAGCATAAGTAGCATTTGTTGGTAGTAGGTGTATTTCTCTTCCTCCCACTCGACCAGTCTACACTGATTTCACTTCCGACCACTGGCCAGTGGCCACTGGGGCTAGGCACGTCAATCCAACTTGTTCAGTAAACTGAAGGTAGGCCGGGCTCAAATCAGGCGCCATTGCTGCAATGCAATGCGCTGTGATGACGAATAGGGGAGGTCGTCGACGGTCGAATTCATGCATGTGTCATCTAGCATCTCCGATCAGGCTCAGTGCAGCTCGTGGCAGCGCCCGGATCAGATACGCAGCGCACATGCATGCCTCGTTAGCAGGAACCCGGTAGCGTCCGAACGGGGAATTAATGTCAAGGGTCCCAGCGTGCAGCTCGCTCACGCAGAGACGATGCAGCAGCAGCTGCTGCTACGCTGTGCCTGTGCTACCCAAGCGAGGCGTACGTTGCATATGTCAGTATGCGCAGCGACACAGCATGCATAAGGGTGGTGGCAACCGAGCAGCTGATCTGCTTGATCATGCATGGTGATGAATCCTTTTTTTAGAGAGAGAATATGGTGACCCAATTCGTACGTGCAGCAGATAGCCGCAGACCGCAGTCCATGCCGATCGGTTTGTGGTTGTTGCAGCCTTTGCAGGTATAGTAGTTCGGGTTACCTGTTCATTCAACAGTAGGCGTTGCTTTGGTCCAAAGTGAAACGTCAAGCAGCAAGAAACAAGGGAGGATTACCCTCACGACCTGTCTCGCGCAAGCCTCCAAAATCGATCGCGGAGTAAACGACGCGTTGATGTGAGCGTTCATCGATCGGGAAAACCAGAAGAGAAACTTCGATATGAGTGACGTCGAATAGATATATAGTAACGTGTTTCGTGTAGACCGAAAAGTTGTGTCCGGCCGTGTGGCTTGGCTTGGCTAGGTAGCTTGCAATATTGTGGCTAGCCGTTGTGGCCTCGTTCCATTTTTTCGGCGGAACGCGACCCGAAAACCGAACGCCATCCCGAAAACGTACCACAGCGTTTACGAAATGTATTGTCGCGAGCATGGGCTTCATCCCCTGGACGGAGACGGAACGGACGGCTCGGGCCCGGGGAGACGCCGCGTTCTTGATCTAAGCTGCATGCCTCTGCAGGTTAATTTTAGAATTGCTGTTTCGTCGTGAGATTGCGCATGAATTTTTAGTAACGGTGGAGGTGCCGCTGAAGTAAGCTAGCTAGGTCCTTCGCGGGACGCTAAGACTTACCATAATTTCCGCTGCAATATTTAGTATATCTTATTTGTGTTCAGAAGTGTTTATGTGTATGACTTTTTCCGTATTTTCCTTCTACACGATTTTCAAACTATTAAACAGTGCATGTCGTGCAAAAAAAAATTTATACAAAAGTTTTTTTTAAAAAAATCAAATAAATCTATTTTTTTAATTTGTAATAGTTAATACTCAATTAATCATATACTAATAATTCATCTTATTTTATGTGCTAATGATAATTACCATCCTGTAGTACTTCCGAATGCAACCTAAGTTGATATTAAAGAGATGTTAGGTTAGAATTTTATATTCTCAATTAGACATCGTTGACCAATTTGCATCGTCAAGCAAAAGTTTGGTACCAGTCAAAAGGCAAAACAAGCATGTATATATACGAAGCGGTAGCAAATGTGCATGGTTCAAAAGGTGAAAATGAAATGAGACAGGAGACGCCGTTAAGTTACACAACAAACATATATCCACTATACTAGAGCTCTTTTACGATGCTTGGAAGGTACCTCAGTTACCTTCTAAATCAAGTAGTATCAGCCATTGATATTTAAAGGACAAATTAGAAATAAAAAATAACATTAACAGGGATAATTGGGTAATTTATTAATTCCATCCCGAGCGAAGCCGGAAGCAGAGGCCGCTGTCGCGCTCGCGTCGCGCTGGCGCCTTCCCTCACCGTGGGCCGGCGAGCCCCCGTCGCGCTCGCGTCGCGCCCGCGCCATGGAAATGACGGCGACGGCGCGAGGAGTGGCTTCGGGGGTTAGCTTTGTGCAGCAGAGGTGAGGTGGTGCTACAGGGGGCTCCTCTTCCGAGTAAGGCTCTGTACTGTGCTGGCCCCCCATCCGTGCTGAATCCCCGTAAATGAAAAGATGGAATTACTAAATTATCCTTGTTAATGTTATTTTTTATTCCTAATTTGCCCTTCCACCTCCCGTACCTGGGATATCTTTCATTAGTACCTCCTATTCTGTTGTGTTAGATTAAAGATGATTAACGGCTATAATTAATTTCAAGCACAGTGGAAAGTCTCACTATACTAACCAGTTTAATCACTTTACTGTACTTGAAAGGTTCTTTTTTAGTTCCTCAAGTAACAATAGGTGCTAAAATTTATATTAGAAAACATGGTGTCTTCTCAGATACTATAAAATTTCTCAACCCAAAAATATTTTCTACGAATTATCAAGTGCTCGGTCATGTGGAAAAATTGTCTTTTTGAATAGGCTGGACCTCTTTGAGACTTGTCTTGACAACTAACCCTAACCTCTACAATTATCTCGCCTTAACCTCACTTTAATGTCAACTCCCTTTAGCTTGCTCATAGTAGCATGCTTCGCTACAGGCGCTGTTGTTGCTGCCTCCTATTTTGTTGTCCTTTATTCATGGTACATCTAACCTTATCTATGTCGCTACTGCTATCAGACCATACCATTTCCTAAAAACTACTAACCCTCATCGTGTTCACACTCTGGCCCTTCTAAGCGGTCCGTATTCTCATCCGCGATACTTTGGTGTAGTGATGCGGAACACACGAGGCCAATTAATAAGAGGATAGATGTGCATAAATCTCCTTGCCAATCCTACAGCCAGTAAATTAATGTGAACTTTTTCAAGGTTTTATATAGCTAGTTCATTAAGTCAACAGGAAACCAAATGGACTAATGAAATACGATTATGGCATACTAACTTGTATGAGCTTGTTATCTAATTTTTTGGGGGCAAATATACCCGTTACGTGCTCGTAATGATAATCTATACAACACAAACGATATCTTAAACCAAAATATATTTTATTTGGCCGCTAAATACCACTACACAACACAAGTACGCCATGGCACACGGTCCGTCCACCGGACGGCGAGCGAACACGCGCCCCCCTCACCGGGAGTCGACATTGTAACGGAATGCGCCGGCCGTAAAGCCAAAGGGAAAACTACGCGGTCGAAGTAAACAAGGCACGCTACCTGTGTGTCGCCCTCGCCTCCCGAGGACAAGAAAAATACAGCCTCCTCACGTCAAAACGGACGCGAAAGCTCAAGCCGCAGCAGCGAGCGCCTACTCCGCCTCCCTCCTCGGCGTCGCGCATCTCCACGCCGGCCGCTTGGCCCGTCCCCCTTGGCCCCATCTCCCCCTTCACTCGCACACCAGATACCCTCTTCACTCTCACTCTCTCTCTGCTTGGGTTTCTTTACTTCTACGGTTCTTATGTAAGTGGTTGACAGAGGAGAGAGTAATTAGCAGTCTCTCTCGCACTGAGCTTGTTGCTTCTACGGTGACTGCCATTGGTTCCAAGAACTCTTTTAATCACCTTTTGGTGTGCTCCCACGAGAGCAATAACCAGAGTCAAAACCCCATCTTACTCCTCGCTATATATACGCTCTCCACCCGTCTCGCTCTCACCTCTCACTACTTGTTGGCCGGCCTCTCCTCCACGAAGGCCGCGTGCAGTGCACTACCCTCGAGGCACCGGCACGGCCGGCCGTGCGTGCGTGTATGGGTGGACGGCCAGTGCCACGGCGGCAGGAGGGGGTGGTTGTCAAGGAGCTGGAGCTGCGGATGCAGCTACTCGGCGGCGGTGGCAACTGCTACAACATCAACGACAACGCCGACCTCCTCGCGGAGATCCTGGTGCGGCTCGACGGCCGCTCGCTAGCCGCCGCCGCCTGCGTGTGCCGCCTCTGGGCCGCCGTCGCGCGGCGGGACGCCGTCTGGGAGGCGCTCTGCCTCCGCCACGTGGGGCCGGCGTCCGGCCCCGCGGCTGGCCCCGCCACCCGCGCCGTCGTCGCCGCGCTCGGCGGGTACCGCCGCCTCTACCGCCTCTGCCTCGGCCCGGCGCTGGACCGCCTCGGCCGCGGCGGCGCCCTCGTCCACGCGCACGCCAGGGCCCACCTGTCGCTCTCCCTCTCGCTGTCGCTCTTCTCCATCGACTGCTACGAGCGCCTCGGCGGCGGTGGCGGCGGCGCCGGCAGGCAGCCGCAGCCGTCGTCACTGCTCTTCCTGTGCAAGCCAGTTGACGTCTCGTGAGTCCCTGAATAGGCGTACACGTGTACGTACACGGTCGCATCGCCGCCCACCCGCTCGGGCAATCCGGGCCGTACGATCCACGCCGTCGCGTTCTTCTTGGCGTACGTGCGCTGCTAGCTTGTTTGGAGCACGCTGTTTAACATAATTGGTTACTTAATTATTAGTGCTACGAACAATAAGAATTGATTATTATTAAGCTGTACCTGCGAGCCATATTCAATATGGAAAATAATTAATGATTCCTTTTTTTTTTCCTTCTTCTTATTCCTTTTGATCGTTCCTCGGTGTACGCTTGGGCTTGTTTGCGTCCGTTTGGCGAGTTGCTAATTCTAAGCACCCGGTTTGTATCGCTCCTGCTGTTGTTGCTTCGCCTGGCTGCTTGCGTGCAACTCGACCGTGTACTTAACGTAGTAATCACCTCACCTTTTCTAAAAAAATTTCTCGATCGATTGCCATTTCGTTCTCATGCATGATGAGTGATCCATGATGGCCAACTGACATGCGTATCTTCACAACTTTTTGCCGCAAAAGGGAAGCTGTTTCTTCTACTGGATACGCTTGGAACGGCCTGTTGCACGGGGACCGCCGGCGAAATGGACCACTGGCTAACTTGCTAGTTGGGTGATAGTAAAGGTTTCTTCTTCTTTATTTTTTTATACAGTGTATTTCTGAAGACCAATGCTTTATACTGCTGTGTTCTTTGATAGCACTTATAGATATGAAATGAGTAGATTAAATGGCCGGGAGATTCAGGTGGTTTCATCTAAGATATTATTGATCAGGAACGATGTAAAGTATTCTATCGAGGTTTCAGGTTTTTCAAGGTTGAATGTTTGCTTAATGGAGGCGCCGCATTCTTAAGAAGGTTTCTAAATACGGAGCATCGTTAATTTGAGGAAGTTTCTCGAACATGTTTTTGGTAAATTTGCAATGCTTCAAGAAACTTAAAAAGGTTCCCAGAAGTGCCAGTGTTTCCACCGAAGTGTCTTGTTATCTTTGTAAACAACTGGTTTGGCAAGTTCTGAGAAGAAAAAAGGACACGCAAAAATCCAGCACTATCTCATTACGTTTCAGACTCTAACCCTGGCCTATCCAAGTAGTAGTGGGCTTGTGGCATTGATTAAACCAGTACATCCGCGCTCGCTAATTCTAGGGCCCAGCCATGAAAGGAACCTGTACGTTGTTAATGGAGGTTGAAGATGATGTTTCTCTCCGGACAAACACTGGCCTAATCTCATTATCTCAAGGCTGCAAAAGTTGCACCGCTGGGAATTGAAACCGAATCGCGCGCAGAGGAAACGACTCGTAGCCTCGTAGGAAACTAGACACATCAAATGCTTGCATGCCTTCGTCCAGAATTCGCCCAAATTTAACTCGGATATTTCAAACAGGTCGTCCATGTTTAATTTGCTACATACGGAGTAGTACTCTACTCCGTATGAATTAAGGACACCGAGACAAAAAGAATCTCTTCACGAGCTCCAAGGGAGCCAGGAAGAGGCTACAGATCTGCAGGGTCGGTTCCTGAAAACCCCTGACTTGTGCTCCACCATTTTCGGCTTTCCCCGTAGCAGGGCGGACAGGAGCGATCAACATGCATGCATGCGAGAGTTCGCAGTCAAATGGTAAAACCCTCCCGGCGGGCGTACGCACGCGAAAACGCTTCCAGTCTCCGGCGGCCGGTCGACTCGTCGTCAGCGCCGTGGAGGCGTAGACGCTCCGTGATCGCCGAGCTCCGCGCCTGCATGCGTACGAGCGCACTACGTAAGCTCCACATCTTGGCTACATCAACGTCGTCGCAGCAATCTCCCAGACCGGCCGGTCTAGTCGTCGGCCGGCCGTGCAGTCACGGCGGTTTAGTCGCCGCACGCATCAGATCGGTGATGCGGCGTTGCTAGCGAGCTGCAAGCACAACGCCACAACCGGGTGCCGCAGTTAGGGATGAAAATAGTCAGGAACAATATCATTACTTATAAAACGGTCTCGGTCAGTTAGAAATTGTTCATATTTATCAATCTAACTAACCTAACTATTAGTGACATGTTAAATACGACATTGATAAAAAAATAGAAAAATAAATTTAATATATAACTTAGAAATAGAAACAATAAAAAATGATACCATTTTTTGAAAAAAAACAATACTCAATGGGAATTTCTATCCCTGTACTCGGTGCCACAGTGTTCAAGTGGCAATCGTGCATGGTTGATCAGCCAAGAACGGATCAGACGTGTCATCGATTGCGGCGACTGGACTGTACGACTCGGAGTCGAAGGTGAGAAGAGTTCCATTCTTTCTGAGGAGAAAAGGCAGGGACATTTTTGATTGGAGGATGATCACGGTCACGGGTAAATTTATGTGAGTTGGCAGTGATGCAGTATACGATAGTCGCGGCGATCGAGAGAAGAGAATGCACAGTGAATGCATCTGCTCCAGGCAAAGAGAATTCAAAGTACTGAGGGTACGCGCGAAGACTGGTGACAGCTCTGAGATCCTAAAAATGCGTAGGAGCACAGCGTGACGCTGCCGCTCCGACACACATAAATTCAAGAGAGCTCACGAGAACGAAAAAAATGTTTTGACATTAACAAAGCTTAGCAAGCAATCCGGTACTACTAGTACTACGAACCAAGATTTCGGTAGCAGCACGCATCTGCATCGATCATGTGCACACATTCATTATCCGTCAGGAGCCAGAAACCCCCAAGAGGATCGAGTGATCCTGCTCATCAATATTACTACCCATCTACTAGATTGCGATCAATCTATATCGATCAACGGGGGTCTACTGGCCTGTTTGGCAGGGCTTCAGCTCCTAGATTCTGGTTTGGTGGAGCTGGAGCCCAACCAAACGGTCCAGCTCCAGCAAAAAATGGATCAGATCAGGCTGGAGCACTTCTAGAAAAAGAACTAGCAGGTTGGAGCGGGTCTCTGTCAGCTCCATGGCTCCAGCTCCGTCCATTTTACATATGTACCCATAGAAGTTGTACTGTAATTACCCACAAATGTCACTGATATACCCTCCCTCGCCCCCTCCCAGACTTCGAAGGGCCTGTAACAGGCACAACGGCCTCTCTCCCGATCTCTCCCAGATCCATCCCCATCGACTCCTGCGCGAGCTCCAACGACCGGAGGGGAGGCGGCGGCGGGAGCAGGCGACGGCGGCCGGAGGGGGAGCAGGCAGCGGCGGCCGAGGGGGAGCAGGCGGCGGCAGCAGGCGGCGGCGGCCGAGGGGGAGCAGGCAGAGCGAGCGGCGGCGGAGGGCGGCGCACAGGCTGGGCCCACGCTGCATCCTCCTCTGCATCCCCTCTCTGCACGGTGCACGGGCGGCGGAGGGGGAGCAGGCGACGGCTGCCGGAGGGGAAGCAGGCGGCGGCGCAGTCGGAGGGGGAGCAGGCGGCGTCGGCAGGAGGGGAAGCGGCGGCGGCCGAAGGGGAAGCAGGCGGCGACGCGGCCGGAGGGGGAGCAGGCGGCGTCGACCGGAGGGGAAGCGGCGGCGGCCGGAGAGGAACCGGCGGCAGCTGGAGGGGACGCAGGCGGCGGCGGCCGGAGGCTATCTCTTTCAGGCTAAAATTGTCCATCTTCCCCCCACCTATCTCTTTCAGGATTTCTAGAGCTGATCAGGCTAGCCAAACACTTTCAGACCACCTCCAGATCCTACAGGATCTAGCTCTCGTTGGAGTTGGATCTAGGAGTTAGGATTTAGGAGCTGGAGCCCTGCCAAACAGGCCCTAAATCCCAGGGGGAATCTAAGGGCTCCTCGTAAACGACATGGAGGCTGCAGCTTCGTGGCGTTCACGAGACCGGCAGATCGATCGTGCATGCTAGGCCGGGTACGTACGTTGCCATCGACAAGTCGCCAGGCCCGTCCATCACATGCAGTACTCGCATCGACCAACAGTCGAAACAACGCACCCGATTTGGTACACACAAGCAGAGGCAGCAGCTAGCTAAGCTGGCAAGGCAACACGGCCCATCTGCAGACACCCTAGCGGCCGCCGCGTAAACGACACCGGGATAATCGCGTTGCCGTGACTTCGCCGATCGATCGCTAGCTATGGCAGTTCGAGGCGGCCGGCCGATACGATGGAGGTGGAGGTGGAGTTCACGAGATCGGTGGCGTTTTTGGTGCGATTCTCGCAAGGATCCTGGTAAGTTGCGGCAGGGGATAGACAGGAGGAGAGCTAGGTAGGAGGGGGGGGTCACGTGTGGGAAAGGGGCTGCGCGCAACGTCCCAACTGGCTCGTGTGCCTGCATCTTTGACATATGACAAGCCCGTATGCCAGGCTGAGCGTGACAGCGGGCTTGAGGCCGCCCTTGCAGTGAGCCGTCCACAAAAAAGGAGCAGACCAGATGGATGCATGATGCACGCAGCGAAGTGTCTGTGTGTGCACACCAGTTAAAAAGACGCATGGCTTGGACGGATTCGACTCCATCATGGTGCACGGTAAACCACGGCCTGCCTTGCACAGGATATATCTCAGGCTAGCTGCAAGCTGGCTAGGACTAGAACGTAGAGTACGTATCTCCAGGAGCATCTTAAATGTACGTACAGGGCTCTTCTCTGCTGCTATGCTGTGCTGGGTTCAGTGATCGCGTATACCGGGTACCGCTATCTTAAATACGTTCATTGAGTGTATTTTGTCTTTATGCTGCACAACCTCACATGGTACAGTATGATCTTCCCAACATATATGGCGTCCGCCGTCCTGATGCCTGCGGTGTTCTTCATCAGACATTCAGACGATCATAAATTTCTCGCTAACATGTGCAGGCATTGATCCTAAACTTGTGCTGTGCATTGATTTCAGATATACTACTGTATAATTTGCATCACTTTGCTATTGCCATGCAGACCTAAGCTCGCTCTTTTTTGTTGCTACTAAACATAGTACCAAATGATTATACTACCGTTCAGTAAAAATTCTACTACATCATGTAACAAAATATAGCTATTTTTTCACTTACTCAACCAGAATCACAACCATTTTTCATTTAATTTTTTCACCTATTTTTTTAGCCAATCATAAATTTTTACCATTTAAATCCACCTATTTTATTAATTTTTATAAAAACATCTATATATATATATATATATACTTACATTTTATGACAAAAATATCTGCCGAGCAGGTGGCGAACATGCAACGAGCCAACGACAGTCTGGTCGAGCTCTGCGCTGACACTTTAGCGTAGTGCATTGAATTGTCCTGTCAAATTAACTCCATGATCCATGCCAGATTTTCAAACCTGAAAACCTGGATTTTTTACAATTTAGCCCTATTTTAAACTTATTTCCTCCGTTAAATTTTTTTTATTTTTTATTTATCTTATTTGTTCCATAAAAAATTTATTTTTAAAGCAATTAATATATTAGAGTTTGTTAAAGTGGAGAACAAATATATTGAAATTTGTTAAAATGAAGACACGTATATTAAAGTTTATTAAAGTATGGGGATAAATATATTGGAGTTTGATGAAGTGAAGAACATGTTAGTTTTTTATTAACTTTGTATTGCTATGTATGAGATATGTTAAAAATAATGTTTTTCTAAGAATATAGTATTTGTATTTTATAGATAGGTCATCCATAAAATATAATGAAAAATAGACCCATACCTCGACGACAAATTTATTAGCGCTCAAGTTGAATATTTTGGCGCCAAATAAGCAGTCGGTTTGGCACCCAACTACACGTCGCTCTCCCCTCCCACCTCTCTGCAATTTCTATTAATTTCTTGTCAAATTTTGGAAAAAAACTGATAAATCAATTTATCATGATTCATTCTCGGTAGTTTGTTTTTATTTATAAAAATCTTTATTTTTGAAAACATAATCTGGGATGAGGGAGTGGATCGCTCCCTCTTCCCCCGCTCCCTAAATGTTTTTATTTGCGGTTAAAATTGGGGAAAAAACCGACAAATCAATGTATCATGGTTTATCAACATTTGTTTTCACTAATTTGTTTTTATTTATAGAAAGGATGAGGATCTGGCTCCTCCCTCATCCCTCAGCATCTGTGTTGATTGGGTGCCAAATAAATAGGAAAATTGATAAAGTAATATTTTCTAATTTATTTTCCGTAATTTTTTTTTATTTTTAGGAGCAAGACTTTCTGGGATAGATCAGGTGAAAGAGGTCAGCATAAGTGAGATTGGTGTTAAGACGTCTAACTTTGGCGCTAGGGACCCTGCATCGGTTTCGGATCCATTTCTACACTAAGTTTTTATTTATATGATTTTATATGCACAATATGATATGCTCTTTTGATCAATTGTAAAAAATTCTAGGAACATTAAGATGATGTGGTTTATAAGAGTAAGAAAATAATTGATATGGCTCCATCAGAGAAGAGAAAGAGAGGAGATCAATTTGGACCATAGATTAATTATCTAAGGGCTACAAGCAATTGAGGTGATATAGTTTAATAAGAGAAAAAAAATATTAACTACACTTAGGATCCGTTCGGGAGTAGAAGTTGGAGTGAAAGTTTTAGCGTACGTAAAACGAGACAAGCCATTAGCATATGATTAATTAAGTTTTAATTATTACAAACTTAAAAAATAAATTTATTTGATTTTTTAAAGCAACTTTCATATAGAAATTTTTTACAAAAAATATACTGTTTAGCAATTCGGGAAGCGCACTCATAAAAAACGAGAAACTTTTTCACCTGTTCTTGTAGATGTGAAGGCTGCCTTAGTAGAGAGCAGCTATATAGGTATATAGGATTTCCGGTCGTCACAATTCAATTCTTCCTTAGGACATAGATCGGTGCTATTGCACTCTTCGGGGTCTAGTTAGATAACTTCCAAACAATGACATACCTTCGTGCTAAACTTTTAGGGATGGGCACAGATCGGCCTATGGTTAATTTGTGGCCGATTCTAGTTCAAAATTTTATTTTTGAGATCAGTTAAATTAGAACCGGTTATGGATTATCTGTAGACCGATATGCACCCATCCTTATAAACTTTGTTTTAAGGTGTGGCTACTAATAAGTCGACGGCAACACCTTTCACATAGTTTGTCAAAAGAATTAGTCTACGGCGGGTAGGTTTAAGGTTAAAAATTTTGTGACATGTCACAATCTCGTCAAGTGTGGCAGAATTTGGCAATTATGGTAGCCAAACAAATAATCCCTTGCTCTTTACGGCGATGGAACGTGCCCCTCCATGTTTTGGTCTAAGACCTGTCACGCTAATCCCATTTAGAGCTTTCAGTGTTTTTCTATTTTTAAATTTTGATTCCAAATTTATGGTAATCACTAGTTTTACTTTGGAATTTGTATGAAATCAAAATGCCAAAAAGCTAGTCATGCAAGGGTAGGCAGAAATAAACCGTAAACCAAAAGCCAAACCGAAGTGCACTGAACCTAAGTAGTGGTTTTTTCACTTTTCGGTAGAAGGTTCAGTTTTTATATTGGGCTGCTTCGGTGTTCGGTTGGAAGATCAGTTTTTAGAGCATCTATAAGATAGTTCTAAAAATTAGTTTCTAAAAATTTTAGATTGGATCATTCTAAAAAATTTTGGGCTCAAAAAACTTTACCATCTCTTCAAAAGAGGCTAAAAATTAGTTTGTTGCCATGTAGAATAGATGAGCCTAACATTTGCTTACAATAGTTTTCTTTTAACGATATTGTGCCCCTGTGCGAACACCGATCGAGAGGATCCTTATTGATGTCACAGCTTCTTGGTGCCAGAGAACACGTTGCTGATCATAGTGTCCTTAGTGAAAGACTTTACCGTCAGTCTGTGGAGAAATAAAGACCATGTCGATCTCCTAGCTGAACGTGTCATCAATTACGATCGGTAGGTAGCCCTGGGACCAGTTAACCGAGAAACCGATAACCGAACCAAACTAACCGAATAAGTCGGTTAATTCGGTTTTTGGTGTTCGGTTCGGTTCTTGTTTTTTGTTTGTTCGGTAGTCGGTTTTCGGTTCGGTTTTTAAGTTCTATTAACCGATCTACCGAAAAATTGAACAACGTCAGTATGTCACGGTCTTTTTCAGTTTTCCTTCCCTTTGAGTCTTCAATCTGGATCCAGGATCCACATGACCACATCCACCTCCACCGGACCACCGCTCCACGCGACCATGCCGCCTCTGCCTCCAATAGCCGGGCCAGGCGCCGTGGCCGCCGCCTCCACCTCCACGCTGCGCCTCCACGCCGCTGCCACCTCCCGCCTCGGCTCGCGCCGCCGCCTCCACGCTACCGTCGCCTGACTCGCCTCCACACCGCCGCCGTCACCGCCTCCCGCTCCTCGCGCTTGCTGCCTCCACGCCGCCGCCGCCTATCGCTCGCATCATAGCTCGGAGCAGGTCCATGCGATCCTCGACGGCCTGTGCAAGTATAGATAAATATAGTATCTGGTAAGTGGTAAGTCATTCTCTAGAATTTTCCATTCCCTGTGCACTCTCTTGGTCCAACTCCTTCCTCCAGTTGGCTTACATATGTTTATCGTTAACAGGAAAGAACTCTTTATTGGCAGTTGGCTTACATATGTTAGATTACACATTGACAATAAACAATCTGCTTCAGTAGCTGATATTTCTAACACCCAAACTGAACAACACAGAATTTCGGATTAACCGATTAACCGAACCGAATTAACCATAACCGAACTAGTTGGTTATTGGTTTTTTTCCTAGAATTTCGGCTGCCATTTTCCAATAACCAAATTACATTCCAACCGAATTAACCGAACCGTTTAAACCGAATTAACTGAAATCCCAGGGCTATCGGTAGGGAGGCAGACCAACGACGGCTTACAGCGATGTGTGGATTAAACGATTGCGACACGCGGCATAAAAAAATTGGTGCAGGCGGAAGGCGTCGGGAGTAAGAAAAGGTACGGAAGAAGAATTTCTGACACGTGAGAGGTGAAATTTTTCCGCGAGAGTAGTGATTGGGGACGCCAATAGATTCTCTAAATCTGGCTCACTTTTGGATTAGAATTAGGCATGGAAAATTTTTAAGGATAGGTTTAGGTATCTTTTAAAGGCATATTTTTTTAACTTAAATATCAAATTTTAACTTTTAGAAACTTTTTTTCTTTATTAGAGATGCTCTTATATACCGTAAACCGGAACTTACCGACAAAACCATAGAAAGTGTTCTCTTCAGATGGAGCGCGCAGGAGACTGCGGCCTACTGCCGCGCTACCTGAGCTGACGCTGGCCCATTGGGGGATCTCAAAGGACACGCCGCCCCTCACAGAATCTAGGCTATGCTAAGTGGATGAAATATACTTGCGTCGTTCTAAAATATATATAAGGATTTATAAATTATATAGTAAATATTAAGGTTAGGTTAAAAGATTTTTTTAATCACTTTAATTATTAATTATTAAATTTTAAATTGCTTAGATTTTTTTTTTCAATCTTTTGATTGGCTTTTGAAATGATGTGAACCATGAGAATTAGTGCTGAAATTAATTTGTGGTACAAAATTTAAAAATTTAAATTATAGAAATTCTTATATTAGAATGGAGGTAGTAGATATATGATACGAGGATACGATATCTTTTTTAGAAACGAGGCTAAAAACCAGCTTTTGATAGAAAGCTAATAAGTGGTCTTCCGGGGTTACCAGCTACAGATAGAGCATAAAAGGACTGGCAAACATCCAGCCAGATAGGAACAGACCATGACACCCAAACAACGCCCTCAACACCAACTCTAGCAAAACTAACCAGTTAGACTAACAAGCAAAAGAGGAAGTTCCTTCGTTACAGCAAACATTTCTAGGGAAACAAAAGGTAGCATAACAACGGCCATTTTTCTCCAGAATCAGCCAACTCCTAATCTTTGTGAGCTCAAACTATTTGCTCTTCCCCAAATTGCCGAAGCCATACATTTTAGGATTGGGGCTTCTCTTGGTTGTAGCAGGATTTTTCACTGGTGTAAAAGAAAAATCAGACGATAAACTACAGTTAAAAGAGTAGAAATCAATTTATCTCTAAATATCGTATCATTTCTGGCTAGCCAAAGTTATCAAGTAATAGCAGCCAAAAGCATCATTTTAACTCTGTCCAACTTTAGATTTTTCTCAGACATCTCCTTAGTGAAGAGCAAAAAGATACAGAAATACGTCTACATATATATAATAATTAAAAATATAGAGAGCAAAAAGATTGTATAATGTGCTGTACTGTAAATTGCAACATGTCAGTATGTCACGCTGGTGTAATGGTGCTTACTGGGGACTTTGGTATTACTCCGTATTTGAGACAGGTCTCTTGTTCAACATTTAGAAGAACAGCCAACCGTATTTGATTGTGCTGTCTCTTGTTCAGACTATGACATTTGTACCCAATCTCAGTAATAAAAACACCAGATGCCTCGAGCCTGTATAATGGCTTCCAAGTTGGAAGTTGGAAAACTAAACAGAGTAAAGGTTGTCACAGCAGCAGCAGCAGCGAACACCTAACCGAGTAAATTTCCCTAGCCCTGCCATCGTGCCAGCGGCCACACACTGATACATCGCTTTCTCGCTTGTTTATTACGATATCATATATTACTACAAACACGCCCCTCCGATCACTTCACATCATATACACCGGTCGTGTCTCAAAGACTCGTTTTTTAGGCTACCGCTGATCGACGACATGCGTCTACCAGCACAAAAGCTCAAAACACAAATGGTGGCCATGGCTACTGGTGTTAAAACCTACGAGCTGAGAGAGGTGGCAAGATCCGTAGCAAGCCGCCGCGGACGTACGGGCAGCGAGAGGAGGAGGAAGCTTGGTCTGGCTCGCTTCACTTGCCGCCCGCGGCCTTGCCGCCGCCGTTGCCGTACAACCGGAAGAGGTTGAACGCCGAGAGGAGCGCGATGCCGACCATGTTCACGCTCGCCGCGATGGCGCACGCCACGCCGCCGCCTGCCTGCGCGCAGAATCGCTTGTAGAGGTGGCACGTCTTCATCCACTGGAACTCCGGCTGCCCGTACTTGCCGATCAGCGCGGCCTCCATCGCCGCGGCCACCGCCGATATTACGATGTACGCCATCACCTGCGCATTGTAGCAGATGCAAAACGTTATTGACAGTTTGGAGAAGAAGTCCCAAAAACCATACAAATTCGGACGGAACACGATCAAAATTGATCATATACGGTACACCCGTATACGGAGTAATTAAACGAAGATAATGACGTACAGAAACTTATCAGTTATGTTTTCAGATATGAGTGTTGTGTTGCGCTCCTTCAGGTACTGAAGTAAAAACAGCTCCTTTCAGATGGATACAACACTGGAACTGGAGTACGATGTATTTTCAAAATTTAATGCTAGAATAGCCAACAGAACAATCTAGAGCTCTACTTAATACTCAAAACACGAAGCGATATTGTGATGGTTATGATATCACCAACTAACACCTAACAGTTCTCTGTGTGCATCTCACTGCCTGTCGATGGTAATGCTGATTCTGAATTCATACAACAAAAGCACATGCTGTTATACAGGCTAGCCACAATTATTGCTAACAGGGGCAACCCTTGTACCACCAATCTATTCATAACATGTTCGCCGTCGCATGAAAAGTCTTCAATTACAATAACATCGATGAAAAACATATTGCATTCCGGAGCTCATCGATTCCAGCTGCTATTTAAGCGTTCTTTCTTTTAAGAGTAATTAGTGATCAAAGTCATAATAGAATAGTCAACAGTATCAGTTATTTGAAAACAGACGGAGTAATTTGCTCATATAGTGGTATCTCGATTTTGACGGAACATATCAACATCTAGCTACACAGTTTGATCGTGATATGTGAGCTGCTGTACTGTTATGTTTGATACCAATGTGTTAATGTGCCCACAAATGTGAGGTTCAGTTAATCCATCCATTTTCTATTTTCCTTGTTTCTTGATCGTTTGGCCTAACAGCTGAAGAGCCGTAGAACGGCATCTAAGCAACCAAAAAATAATGTGGCTAAAACTCTTATATCCATGTTATTAGTGGTTTAAAAGCAAATGCTGGAAAATAACTGCGATAGAAAAACCCTAAAATTGAGTTTTAAAATTCAAATTTTTGCAACGGCTTATAAGCTCAAAGGCTTCACTGTACAGAATACGGCCACTACACTTAATTTGTAAATGCTTAAAATTGTAGAATTTTATCGATGTGTGTTGCATGGCAATGTAATCAGATCGTTCATACTAACTGAATATAATTTGCGAATATTAGCGGTCAAACTTTTAAATTTGATTTGAATATTTTTTTACCAAAAATTTGATTTGAATAGTTGAATCAATAATGTCAAGTATTTTGAAACAAAAGGTAAGTATATCAAAGATACTATTTCTATATGTAAGTTCATACCCTGAAGTCCTGTACTTAGGATATATGTATTTCATGCTTTTCCTCTACTTCTAATTGACATGGGATATATGTGTTGACAGGTTACTGTGATATCAATCAGTTTTATCCAACCTGGAAGGATCCAAAGGAAAGCTATAGAGATTACACGAATTTGTGCATGGTGGCGCAGCACAAATACTCTTAGAGAAGAAAGTACGTATTATTAACTTGGACACTATATATTTGGCTAGAAAGGGTTTCCTAATTCCTATGAAGATATATCTGACGAGAAAGTGTTTCCTAATTTCAGTGCACAATAGCTACAGAACATCAGCATTTACACCTAAACTGTAGTCATAATAGCTGAAAAGTCACCCCTTGACAATGACAAACACACATGCGCACGAGAAAATAACCGAAGCAAACAAATGCCTTGAAAAGCTGATTGTGACATTAGCAGCTACTTGCCTGATCACAAGAGAAGATAGCCCATGCCAAGGGCCTACTGAGAAGGACACCACCTCTCACTATGCTCACCAAGCATCTTGCACCCTGGATTAGGCTGTAACACGCAGCCATCCCATTTGCTATCACCAAAAGCCTGCATCAAAGAAAACAAGATTTACCATCCTGTTCCACAGCTAGGTCCTTGATCAAACTTGTGTTTCCAATGAACTCATTCAAATTATTTATTTGAAGATTTTAAGCAAAACAAAAATATTTTTGTGTGCCTATTTTACAGTTATATTTACTCCATGTTGTCCATGTTGCCCCGAAGATTTTCTTTTTTAGATAAGTAAGATGATTATATCACTGGCCTCTGGCCTCCACTGCTGCCTCAGAAGTATTTTACTTTATACTGTGTGTCCTACCTAGCTAGGTTAGCTTCTCAATTGTATGTCAGTGCTTTGAACGGTACACGATTCCATGGTCCCTTCTGAAGATGGTCCTGCTTACGGGTGTTAATGTGGACAGCAATTGAAACAATAACTACAAAACGAGATGGAGCACAATTCTGAAAACATATAAATACGGATCAATAGTGGTCGCCACACATACTGGATCACTGATCATGGCTTGGTGCATGACTTGCATTTTCTTTTTGGACTACATTTATTACTCTTTTCCATCAAAAAAGATGTTCAGAGCTATTGTGCACAGAGGCGGATCCAAGGCCCGGTGACTGCCTGGGCTCGCCGGCTGATCACGCCACTATAAACTATGATGCCTTGTATTTTTAAAGTTCAACGACGTCTATAATTCTCCGTGCATGTTTTTGCCCAGACTCTAGAAAACTTCTGGATCTGCCACTAATTATGCAGATACTACTGGACAAATGAAAAATGATGGTATGTAGAAGTCTGTCATAAGAATTGAACAGTCGTGGCTATGTACATCTAGTTTAGATGTAGAGGCCGGGTTATTAATCCATTTTCTAAAAAAAGAAGAATTGAACAGTTCCATAACTCTTGTTTTAGCTAATAAAATCCGCTGACCAAAGTTGCACCATGCTTACAAATGGTTAAAAACACGAGTGATATTACGGTCCTTAAGTAGATACCAAATTTTTCGTGTCAAAAAAATTGGTACATCCTTATGGACAGTAAAATTTCTCTAAAAACACTACTTCAGTGTGAATTGAGTGAGCACATTTTGACCCAAATTTTACCGACACGTTCCACAGAAAGAAGGTTAACCCTCTCCAACCGTGCCGGTCGGCGAGAAGTAGGTTATGCATTTATACGTTCCATGAATGGGCTAACCATCAACACTGCATTGAGCAGCCACCACGTGGTAGGTGCCGTTACTCAACCGAGTGAAAGCACCGATCCGGAAAAACAAACTAGTAGTATCTCACTCGACAGAACAGAACAGAAAAAAAAAAACTCTCTCTTTTCTCTCCTGTGGCTCCATCAAGGACAGGCCGTGCCATTAATGGAGCTTCCAACTTTTAGTACGGCTCCACGACCCCCTTTGATGCAGGCTCCGGCCAAGCCAAGCCTGCTCGTGTTCGTGTACACGCAGGGCTAAAACGACTTGAGCTTCGTGGTGCAGCCACGCATGCAGGACCCTTTCGACGACAAGGCAGTAAAATGGCCCAACCGTGCCGCGTCTGCTGCTTTAAAAGTGGCTGCTTCCTCTCCCCTCCACACGTACGACTGCTTGGCTGGCTGTCTGATCTAATTGCACTTGGCACTTGCTCGCCGTTAATCTCTCCAGCTCTCTACGACTACGACTCTATCATCCACCCAGATCATCTCACCGTGCTCTTCACCGTACATGAAGCCATGAAGGTAAACTCACCCTGATCGGTGTGCAAATTAAGGAGGCTTTCTCTAACGTGCCTTAGAAAGGAAGTGGTACTAGGACATGACCGAATTACCGGGGTTGGCTACTTGATGAGCAACCTGCAAACAGCCAGAAGGCAAGCCTGCCAAGGCACACACTGTTCACGAAAAGGTCGCAAGAATCTTGGGCTCCTATCAGCGACCAGTCGAAGCAAATAATTGTGGCACATAACAACGATTTTGGGATAATATTACTGTACGCTGAGCCGCCTCATCACGCATGTGAGGCTGGCTCCGTGCAAGATAAAGTTCAATTTATTCAAGATTCGGCTGCTGCTGCGTTCATCAACATCAAGTGACTAGTACTAGACTACTAGTCAAGCAGGAAAGAAGTTACTAACATGGAGAGAAGAAGAGGAGATCGAGAGGAGGCAGAGGCTGCTTACACGAGGGACTGCATGTCGGTGTACCGCGCGACCTTCTGGATGGAGAAGAAGACGCGGGTCTGGCGGTCGGCGCCGAGCAGCGCGGCGGCGAGAACCGCGAGGCCGCACGCGGCGCACCGCAGGAACACCTCGGCTGCGCGCGCCCGCCGCTCCAGCGACGACGGCACGCGGCCCCCGGGGCCGTAGTAGCACACCGGGACATTGCCGGGGCTCACCCCGTCGCTTCCACCTCCCGCTTGCCTCATCGCCGACGGCGGATTGCTTCCGGTTTCTCCTGCCGTTTTACCTAAGCAGCTGCCTAGCGCGCGCTAGTGTTTCACTGGAGCAGAGGCCGTGAGACGCAGAGTAGGGAGCGCTGCGACGATGCGGCGGAGGGGCCGGTATTTAACTGGCGAGAAATTAAACGGATGCAGAGCCACGGCAGAGGAGCGTAAATGTGCAGCGTTTTTGCTAGGTGCACTCCACCAACCCAGCACGATTCGTGGATTTATTAGTGCGCGAGAGTTAAGTTTGGCTGATTTTTTTCCATCTGGACGCGACGAAATGTCTGATTCCGCTGCAGATACGGGGAAATCTACGGGACGAATCCTCTGTGACGGAAGGTGCCATGCGTGCACCGCGGCACAACTCCCATCCACCATTGTCGCCTCTAGTCTAGTCTCTATATCTGACTCTGTCTCAAATTAGTATTAGCATGATTATGACAGTGTACTTTTGTTTGGTATAGCTCTGAATCTAAAATTTTCTAGAGCTGAGTATTTCTAGCTTCATAAATGCATGCATATGGATATATGGTTACGTTGATATTATTTAGATGAATCGTTTTATTCCTATTATGAATGAAATATAAAATTTTAAATTACTGTAATTTAATTTACAAACTTTAAATTCAATGTGGAGATGATATCCAGAGTTGTATTAAATAAGGTTTCCATACTCTTCGTTTACTAACTTGAGTGAAAAGCTTCTGCCATACAAATATTTTTGTATTTTCTACTAGCACACATGCACCTGATTCTCTACGGTTAGTGTTGTCGAAGAGCAACAGTTAATTCTGAGTATGGACAAAAATAGTAAATCTTTGTATTAATCTCAAAAAACCTTGCCATTACAATGATTTAGGTGTATTTATAGGTTTAGGGGGTACAGTTACAGACTCTAAGGTTTTATTACAGGTGATATTACATTATGGTTTCTTGGTAGGGATAATTATAGGGGTATTTACATCTTTTCCTGCTCACAAGCTTCTAGCGGGCCATTGGGCCGCTATGCGGGTCACTGAGCCACTGTGTGGGCCGTATCCTTGATGAGCCTTTCGGCCCTCTCGCCTATCATGCCCTCTAGCTAGCCTAGAGACGTGCCGCTGGGCCTTGCCTACTGGAGCATATCTTTAGTCACCAAGGCGAAATCATGATGCTTTGGTATCCCCGCCTCCTGTTTAGGGTTCTACCCACCCCATGGCGGATTTGTCTTGCATGCAGTACCCTTTGCCTTTGTGACCTTCGTTTTCACCCGACATACTATATCCTTTGCCCATACCAGGGCTCTCGCTCGTATGACTTTGGTCTTGAGTTACCCAAAGAGGTTTCGGCCGATAGCTTCGGTCTTGAGCATTTTGAAGGGGCGATGGTCTGAAGAGGCTGTGGCCTGTCTCCAACGGTTAGTGTCGTATAACAACTTGACTACCGTAATTCTTTTTTTTTTGAAAAAGTATGAG
This sequence comes from Oryza meyeriana var. granulata, assembly GCA_003991445.1. Taxonomy (NCBI): domain Eukaryota; kingdom Viridiplantae; phylum Streptophyta; class Magnoliopsida; order Poales; family Poaceae; genus Oryza; species Oryza meyeriana. The sequence goes on from RYFJ01000046.1 coordinate 28,209, forward strand.
AGTTCTACCCTGGACGAGAGAAAGGTCATAGTAAAAAATTTAAGTTGTCTGAGAACCTATGATTAACTCCCCAACTGATTTTCGATCGTAAATTCTAATTTTAAAATTAAATTCTGTAGATTTTAACTAACACTTAGCCACACTAAAAAATACATCTAGTGTATAAAAATTATTTGTTCATATTTCAAAGTGTTTTCAGAAGATATTTTGGTTCTATAACTATATAGATAATTGCTCAAAGTTTAATCCTGAAGACTTCTTCAAAATAAAATATGTCCCAGAGAAATAAATAGAGGTATGACTTTTATATTTATCAGTTTCTTGATTTTTTTTCGTAACTGTCAGTCACCTACACTTTACAAGGTGTAAACTAAACTTACACAGATCATATACTAAATTTGCATAATATAGAAATGTGCAACTTTAGTACATATGAACTGCAACTTCTATTTTGCTTTATTTTTAATGCAACATTTTTCTATATTGGTGAGAACAAACATGATAGTACTTTTTTAAGTTTAGGTTAGAATGTTATTTGTCTCAAAAAAGAAGAAAAAAAACATAAGTATGAGTAATTTGATGTTTATCTAGTGTTGAAAAAAAAGGTGATGAATAGATAAGAAAAAAAATCATTGAATTGACAAATATATGATAGGAGTAGTATCAATCATGCTTGTTACATTGAATTAACTTTTTGAGCATGTAAATTTCTTGGAGAAAAAATGAGAACCAAATGTTGCAACAGAAAATATATCTGTGCTGGTAGAGAAAGTGTGAAGATTATTGTAACCTTTGCTGTTGTTGTTCTCTGAAAACCTGAATGTTTCATGTAATACCCCTATGTCAAAGTAAATAGAGGCCCCTTTCTACAGTTTGTCACATGAATATTAAATTTCTTATCTACAATTGACCACAAGAGTACGCAGACGGCGTGCGTCTAACATTTGTCAGATTGATATGATGATTGCTCTCCCCTAAACCCTAGAAGGGGAGATGCATTGAAGATGAGCACCTTGTCCGATCTGGAGGTTGGGTGCAGCAAACGCAAAAGATAGTCCATCTCAACAGCACAATACTATCTCCAAATTTAGTGAGAATAAGACATCTTTTTTTTACGCGACAGAAAAAAGTGACTCGTTTTAAAAAAATACGCCATCTGGGAGCTTTACCAGGATGCTCCTACTTCCTTGAGATTTAGTACTAGGGAAAAAAAGCTTAATAACATGCAATACGGACTCACATTAGAGCCTAATATGATAATATGAATTTGGTAAAAAAAATGTCTGCATGAAGCGTGCGTATCGGTGTTGTGCATGGCTTATACAAGGTTAGTGGTCGGTAAACTAAGATTTAGACTAAGAACCTGGATAACCATATAAATAGAGGTGAGAGAAGTAGGAGGTCTAATAAGGGATCAAGGCTGGTGTGTTTGGTGTAAAAGAAAAAAAAACTGCACATTTTAATTAGTCTTGTGGCTGAATCAACCTTATAATCTAAGCAAACAAATATAATATCCGTTCAGTGATAAGCATATCACAAAACCAATCTATTATATACGCTATGACTAGCGATGTAAATGGCCTGACCCACAAGTCCACGTATAGGCTGTTTTTGCGGGCTATCACCACGAAAACAGCTTATGTGTGGGCTGGTGGCTTAGCTCTCTTACACGAAGAAATTAATACCATCTTCTTGAATTCACTATAATTGATAACATGCTTGTGAAAATTGCTTGAATCCAGAGAGTGCATCCGGTGCCACGAATTCAGTCCCAAGAATAACCTAATCCCAACAGAACGAACCGATGGAATAATTACTTCATCTGTTTTAAATTAATTATTATTTTAGTTTTATCATAAGTTAATTATTTCTAACTTTAATCATCAACTTCTATAAATTGATATAGTTTAACAACATGTGAGTTACATATTATGAAAGTATTTCTTATGGTGAATCTAAAAACATAAATCTTATAATATTAAACTATATATATTTTTAGAAATTAATGATCCAAGTTAAAAACATTTAACTTAGAATAAAGCTAAAATAATAAATAATTTAAACCACTAAAAGAGATAGAAGGGAGGGGAAGGCCAAATATGCGTTGGCAAGAAGCTCCGGAGCTCAGAGTTCCGTGACTGGCATCGATTGGAACGGCTGCTAGGTTGAGGTTTAACAACCGCTTAGAATATAATTAATTAAGTATTAACTATTATATATTTAAAAATAAATTTATTTAATTTTTTAAAAATATTTATGCAAAAAGATTTTTAAGAACATATTATTTAGTAGTTTAAAAAATATACTCATAATAAATTAGTATCCACACGCTAAAAAGAAGGGTGAAGACGAGGAAACATAGGCATCCATTATACGCTTGCGTATCGTGTTCTGTTACACGCAGCAATGTGCATGTCAGCACAAGCGTTGTGTACCGAGAATTGCGTGCTGACTTCTCAACATGGCCGCGTGATGCCGATACGCCATGCACAAACTGCTGGTTCCAAACACGATATAAGGTCTCGGGTGTCTCGCTGTTCTGAAGATTCGAGTAGCGCTTCGTGCTGACACATGAACTACACTGAATCACTGATCTTATCTAAAATGATGAAACTAGTTTTTTTAGGCAATTATGGGTTAGTACACCATAGATTACCAGTGCCCTACGTCGGCAACCAACGAACACGTGCCTTTGCATGACAGTAACGTAGCTAGTCGTGCAGTAGCACACGTTGAACACGACAGTGACTAGTTTACTTTCACTGTTGTGTGAGATTAGCCGGGTTACAGAGGAGTCATAAACCGGGACGTTTTCATGGGGAAAGGGAAATTAACAAACAGGGAGGACAGGGATCATAATCAAGATGGCAAGTTACATCAAGGACGACTTGCTCAGACCTCAGAGTCCAGATTCAAGCTCCTTCCACCAACATCCAGATGCCAGTTTAACCTTGCACAGGGCAATTAGGACTTGAGTTTGCACGGCACTAAGATGTTTTGTCCGCTACCTTTAATATCTATGTTTATAATCGGGCAACAAATGCTATTTGCTTATAGTTCAGAGCAGTGCTTGGATAACTTATCTGAAGATGTATTAGCATTCCGCGTATTTAGGTATATCTTGGGACGTGAGGATTTCTTTTTGTAGGAATTTCGCATCACAAAGTACAATTCCAACAGAAATGTTGTTGAAGTCCACGTATCCAGACAAAGGTCTTAGTGGCGTGCCAGTATTCACTTGCTTTTGTGTTTGCTGAGGTATTTCAACTTGGCGACTCTACATATAGATCAATCTAAGATAGCAGGGGTGGATGTAGCTTTTAGAGAAAGAGAGCTCATTGTCTTCTTTTTTTTCTCTAGCCTCCCTCTTCTTCTTTCTTTCTCTATTCTTTTCCCTTCTCTTACTTCTTATTTTTTATGGAGATCCAACGGGTAGAGGGGCTGGAGTCCCTACAGCCTGGTAGATCCGCCACTGAGATTGAGAGTTTTGTCGTGATAGTTTGATGTAATAACACCAGCCAGTGATGCTATCAACAAGTTCTCTCCTCACATAGTGGATTAGTGGTGGCAACACACATTGCCACATACTGGAAAATATTTACTCTACGAGGCCGGCGTTGAACAAAGTACATGTAGATGATGCTGATACCTGTGGACTAATTCAAGGCTGAAGGTCGTTTTAGAAGAATCAAAGAAGTGTAGGACAGACAAGGATGAATAAGGACCATGCATAGTTGCATACAATCAATGCCCACCGCCCAATACCACGGAGAACATGTACATATTGCAACTGTTATTTCAGCACCCGATCAGAACACTGGCCATTGCTCATTAGACAACATTAATGGGGAGGAACGAATCATAGTTCAGTTTAATATTTTGAGAGAATAAAAGCAGATGGCTTGAAAGAATGGGCACGTCCAAGGCCCTGTTCGTTCCTGCTTATTCTAGTTGGCTTAACTCCTCGTTTCCCGCGCGCATGCTTCCCAAAACGATAAACGGTGTGTTTTTTGTAAAAATTTTCTATATGAAAGTAGCGCTAAAAAAACAAATAGATCCATTTTTCAACTTTTTAATAGTAAATACTTAATTAATCACACGCTAATAACGTTTCTCGTTTTACGTACGACTTATTTAAGCCACCCAATAAGCACTTAAGAACACACCAAGTCCAACAATTCAGGCATGCTGAACTTGACAAGAGAGCGGATGAGTGGATGAACATCCCTTTCAGACACAGAATGATCGTTGTTGAAACGCTAGCTTTCGACAAGCAACAGATGGGCATCCTTTTCAGAGTAATTAGAAGGAGTTATACGACGTGGGAGATCATAAATTCGTAGCAGCATCATTCAGAATGTGCAGTGCAGGAGCAAGTAGATGCCCGTGCTGTTTGGGCTGCCTGAAGATGGACGTGTACCAGCATGATGGGAACAAGCCGATTGGAAGCCCACAGCTTTGAAGTTGCCTTAAATCGTCTCTTTCGTGGACAATGCCTGATGCAACCAAACCATCATCGCTCTCTGTCTCTCTATAGCTTGCGTACATCAGGCAACAGCACCACCAGTCGACCATACGCACAGTAGTGTCACTTGTCACTCTATGGGATAGGAGAACTATTGGCACAGATCTTGTCCCACGTCTCACGGAGGAGCATCAGACGAACTGGAGTCTGGACTCTGGAGCTACCGTTTACACGAGAAGCCGCGAAACTTGCGCGGATTTTCCCGGGCGCGACCGCGCGGGGCACAGATGGGAGCACCATATGCCGGAGAAGGCAACACGCAGGGCATGGGGCTCGGGCAGTGGGAGTAGGCGACCGAGCGGGCGGCTCCCGTGATCCCGTCGCGTGTGGCAGAGCGGCACGGGGAACTCGCGACGGGCGACCCCTCGTACCGTTTGTGCCGATCACTGGGCCGGCTGACTGGACTGAGCGTCGCTCGGTTGACGGTCCAGATGCTCATTGGTCGGATGATGGAGGCCCAAGCAAGCGTGCGACGCGGGAGGGAGGACCAGCTGTTGGGCCGATGCTTTCTTTAGTTCTTCTCAGCCGAGGAGCACGGGCCCAAGTTGAGCGCAAAGTATGGATCTAAAGTCCAAATCCGAACAAAATACAGTTTAGTTAGCTACGTGATCGATGCTGTGTCATATAGGAGTACTACGATTCGAAGAAAGCACGGCGAGAAAGAGGGCGGATGTATTTTCGGATACGGATACTCTCGGTCGGATAACTTTTGGATATGGATACAAATTCAGATTTTTTTTCGGATATGGAAACGGATACAGTAATGCTAATATTTGGCGGAATCGGAAAACGGTCGGAAACTATCTGGAATTTTTATCGGATATCCGGATATTAACTAAGGCCTGCATGTCTAGCCCAGTAGCAAGAGCTGGCCCATTAGCCCATTAGGCTAACCCTAGACTTTTGCCATGGCACACAGGACACAGCCACATAGGCACATAGCTAGGCACACACACCGGACACCGCACACAAGCAGCATGTAGGCGTGCGGCGGCAGCGGCGGTAGGGGCAGGCACAACGGGCGTGCGGCGGTGGCAGGCACTGCAGGGAGCTGGTGTAGGCGCTGCGGGCGTGTGGCGGCAGGGGCTGAGGGGCCGGCACCGCGCAGCGTAGGTATGACGGGCGTGTGTCAGGGGTAGGCGCTGTGCAGTGCAGCATAGGTCCGATGGGCCGTGGGCGTGTGTTGGGTGCAGGCGCACAGCACAGGTGTGGCGGGCGTGCATCGAGCGCAACTGTACGACGAGCCGACGACAGCCGAGTACCCAAGCCTGACAACCACGCGTCACCTCCGATTCGCCGTCTACGGCTCTACATCTCCTCTACGGCATCAATAGATTTGAGGTTAGTCCTCTACTCCTCTTCCTCTAGCTCTATATGTGTGCTTGCTGTGTTGATTGAGATTGTGCAGTCTTTTAGATATTAGGTGAATGTTAAACGATTTAATTTCTGTTGTGGATCTCAACATTGATTTGTTTTCTATTATGTGGTAGATTTGTGAATTGTGATGGATTCGTCACATGCAAGTAGCAGCAGTGCAAGTGTATGCAGTACAAGTGTAGCAGCTTTGCGAACACCACAACCAACTTAGCCAACGGAAGGAGGAGTTGCTGCCAATCAACAAGTGCTTGATCCAACTGCTACTGCACTAGCACCAAGTATTGCAATTGATTTGACACAGGACACAGCTGCTGATCCAGATGTCCCTCAAGCAAAAAAAGCAAAGAAGTGCAGCTCTGAGGTTTGGATGCACTTTGAGAAGTATTCCACAAAGAAAGTAGAAGATGATAGAACAAAGACTGTAGAGCTCTGGGCTAAGTGTAAGAAGTGTAGTTATAAATCTCGTTGTAAGACCAACAGGGGCACATCCGTATTTTGGAATCACTTAGCTAATAAGCACCAAATCAAAAGTGGTCAGCAGCTTCTAAATATGAAGAAGAATGATAGTGGCAGTGAAACTACATCTGTTGAGACATACATGTATGATGAGGTTGCTAGCTTAAAGAAATTTTATTTGGCAATCATTATGCATGAATATCCCTCTAACATTGTTGAGCATGAGTACTTTGTGGAATTTTGTTAAATCCTTGCGCCCTACTGTTCCAATCAAAAGTTGCATAATTGTTAGGAAAGACATCCTGAATATGCTTCTACAGGAAAAGAAGAAATTGTATGAGTACTTCAAGACACTTTCATGCCGATTTAGTACAACCATGGATATGTGGACTTCAAATCAAAATAAAGGTTATATGTCACGCCCTAAACTGACCTTCCGTAAAGGACGAGTCCGGACCGTGCAATTAACCTGCAAACCTGTATCAGTCCCAGGAATATAGTGCTAGCACAACAGGTGATGGAACCGTCATGACACAACTTGTCTTTATTAATAGACATAGCCTTACATCCAAGTTGGAACTACGGACATACCTTGAGTTCATAACAATATATTAGCAAAAGAGCGGAAGCGAAGTCTAGCCCAAAGCCACAAGCGCGACTCGGAACTAAGCCAAAACCCTAAAACTCCTCGTAGCCAGTTTGTTCCTAGAAGAACTCCTCATCGGTTGGATTCAGTTCGTCTTCCAGCACTGGGGAGGGGGTAGATATATATATAGCAAGGGTGAGTACCAGCGTACTCAACAAGCTATGGGGACTTAAGTGGTTAATGCAAGCTTCAAGGGATGGCTGGGTGTTTCATAATCCATTTTATTTAAAATTCCTTTTGGAATAGTCTAAGTGTGTGCTTCTCAACAATCGGGACGAGGTGCGGTCTCGCTCGAATCGGAGTAAATTGTATCAGTCTTTGAATCAGCGCAACTTCCAAGAGTTGGCTTCCGGGATCCAACTCCACTAGCTGATCCAACTACATAGGGCCCACAGCCCTGCTATCCTTGACAGCGTCACCACATTTTCCAAAATCGGATTCCCAATTCGTAAACATCCTTTGCAAACAGTAGTCAAACAAAACTACGCTAAGGAATCACCTCACATCCGCCCATGACCGTGGGCATGGCTGTTCAAACAGTTTAAATCTCTGCAGAGGGGTACACTTTACCCACATGACGTGACTTACCCTATCACCCAGCTCGCAAATGAACGGACACGACTGGTGACTAGGGGTTTTCACGACAAGGCATTTTCGGAGTCCACCCAGGTTACCCTATGCCAACTGGAGGGGTCCATGACCAATTACAGGGTAGGTCCTCGACCATGTTGTACCAGGAACCCAGGAGGCAACCCTGATGCCCTCCCGCATGATCCACAGTCCATTGGCATGTAAGGCGTCCCTGGGCGACTCTTTACTCAGCCAGGAGTTATCCCATATCACCTATGTGGTTGTACTGTCGTACGTTCGGATGAAATTTCAAAGGAATCGATCCTTAGCTACAGTGCGGGAGACTCGTCCTACTGGCACAATCCCCGCACCGCGGTTTTCGCAAACCATTTTATTTTCAAGGCACCGACTCATGTGTCGGGTTTTCCAAGGTTTAGCAAACCCAAGTTTTACCCATCGTAGTCATTTTTAAATTTGATAGGTGATCACCGGTATCATGCCCGTCGACACAAGTACTGGGATCTATCAAGGGAGGTGACAAGGATGTTTAAGAGGATCACAATTTATCAAGGAAGTCATGCAGCAAATGGGTTGGTGGCCCGCTGGTCGTCTCGCGATCGCGGCCGGGAAATCATCTCTGTGTAGCCTAATAGATGCAATTTGGCAATTAAGGTACTTAGTTCCGCAATTATAGGCCCAAGATGATCAAAGGTGACTTGCCTTGCTCAAGGCCTGCAGCTTCATCTTCGAAATCTGTGTCCTGAGGCTCCTCGGACTCCGACGTTACACGCGTTATGAAGCAAACCAATAAAAAGTCTAGTATAATAGTCCTATTAGGGATTTCTAAGTATGCCATCAGAAAGATCTCATTTTTAGAAAATTTCTGGAACTGGAACGGAGCCAATCGGACGAGCGAGGAAGAAGATATGAATTTTTGAAGATTTAGGCATTTTCTGGAATATTAGAAAATAATTAGAAATGATTTTCTCTATTAATTGCCTCCTGGGCCGTTGCCAGGCGGGGCCCAGTCGTCAGCCCGAATGAGAGATGCACGCGTGCATGGGATTCAACAGAAACAGGCTAGTCTGAAGCGAGGCGGCCTAGTTGGCCAGGGCGGCGCACGAGGGACCTGACAGGCGGGCTCCAGCTGTCGAGCAGGGTCCGCTGTCAGTGGTTCGGGGGTGGATAATGGGGCAAGGCGATGCCTAGCAGGTGGGTCCGACCCGATGAGCGGGGCCCGATGTCAGCTGCGGGTCTACGGAAAGATGGTTCCACGAAGCGCATGCGTGGGCGAGCGGTGGATAGGGTACACGGGCGGTTCATGATGCTCCCGACTTCAGTGGACCCACGAGCAGGCGCACGAGTCTACTGAGCCGTGCATGCGCGAGCGAGCGGGAGACGCTCTCGGTTCTTCGTCAGGTGGCAAGAGGAAGATGAAGAACAGTGCGGCATCCAACGGCGGGCGACGACAACGCGTGTTCGCGCGGTTCCAGAGGGAGGCAAGGGGCGACGGGATGCCGGTAGAGAGAACGGGGCTCGGTGAACATGCCCAACGGCTCGGATCTGCCGGACAGCGATCAACAATGAATTAAGCGCGACGGACGACGAGGTGGTGATGAATTGGGAACTTCACTGGGAAGGCGCCACGGTTCGATTCCTCGCCGCGGGAGGTCCCTAGATGGTCCTAGTGAGGGTTCTCGGGGCGAGGATGGATGATGGGTGGTTCTACACGCCATGCGGCGGTGAGCAGAGCAAGTGGGGCACCACGATCGGGGAGACGGTATCTACGGCGAGCGCCCGGGGCCAGAGGGGCACCGGCGAACTTCTACGGGCACTAGGGGAGGAGTTGAGAGGGAGGACGGGGCGCGAGAGAGTATCGAGGCGAAGGGACGCTGCGAAGATCTGCCGGTGGCACTAACATGTTCGTTCGTGCCTCGGCGCGAACGGGCGGAGAAGAGGGAACCAACGATGCTGACTGCAGGCCACAGGTCCCCCGCCGGCGCTCACACGTGAGCACAGAAGGACGACGGGCTAAACACCGAGCGGTTCATAGAGACGGTGGCGGAGATGGTTTCTTTGGAAGAGGGAGGCGGGGAGGCGCGGGGCTATTTATAGCCGGCGGATTGAGAGGCTTCGAGGGGAAGGAAGCCCTTCACTCAGTGTGGTCAAGCGGAGACGATCGTAGCGTCGTCATGGTCCTCTGTCCGTTGCGGTAGAGGACAAGCGGCGGAGAAGCTCTATCCGGCTTCCCGGGAGGGGGGGGGGGGAGGGGAAAGGAAAGCGAGGAAAGAAATGAGCTCTGCGGGCTTCCATTTTGGGGTGGAGCCGGTTGGAGAGGCGGCTCCTCGTCTTGTTGACTTGCGGTGGTCCCCGGGTGACGCGGGGGAAGGACGGCAAAAGCCGAGCGAGACGGTTTGGTGGCGAGCGAGAGCAGAGCGATCGCCGGGGCAGGGTAATGACGGCGGCGGTACTGGTGGTCGGCCACGGCGGGTCGAGCGCGGGCGGGAACCAAGGGGGAAACTGAGGCGCAGCGTGAATTTTGAACCGGCGACGCCGAGCGGCGACGAATGGCGAGAGAGCAGGAGAGAGAGAGCCGGGCAAGGAAGAGGAACAAGGAATCGCTCCTCCCCGCGCTCGTGATGGTGACATGTGGAAGGGCGCGTGCGTGGCTTGGGGAGGCCGAGCTGGGCTGCACAGTGCTGGGCCGGGGAGGAGGAATGCACAGAGTTGGATGGGGTTAAGGAGGCCCGAGGAAACAGTAGACTTCCAGAATTTCCAGGAATAGAGAAATGGATTTCTTTGGATTTATTTGAATTGATTCTCCTTGGGGGATTTAAATGAGGGATGGAGTTGGGGTTTTTGTGACTGGGGGAAAACAGGGACTTGAGTTTGAATTTTGGCACAGAGTTTTGATCATAGGGTTTAGGACCGATTCAGAGGGAGAGATCGAGATTCGGCACACCAGTACAACGACAATAGAGCAAATTTTCGCGAATAGGATTTTTATTAAATTATGTTTTACGCCTACAAGCTAGGGCGTTACATTATATGTGCATAACTGCGCATTGGATAGATGCTAATTGGTGCGTTCAAAAGGGAAGTTTGAAGTTTATGCATGTAGAGGGCCGTCATTCAGGAAAAAACTTGTGTAAGAAATTTTATGATAGTATACTTGACTGGAATCTTGATAGAAAATTGCTTGCACTTATTTTGGACAATGCATCGGCTAATGATGTATGTGCTAAGGGTTTAGTAGTAAAGATCAATAAGATATCACCCTTGATATGTGATGGGGCCTTTTTCATGGGAGATGTTTGAGTCATATTTTAAATCTTGTTGCTCAAAATGGTTTGAAGGAAATTGCATCAACTGTTTCAAATATCAGAAACACAATTTCAATTGTGAAGAACTCCACATTGCAGTGGGAAGAATTGATGAAGTGTGCCTCAGAATGTGATGGTTTAGATACCAGCCATGGTCTCTCTTTGGATGTTTCAACAAGGTGGAATTCCACTTATCTCATGTTAAAGCAAGCTATTCACTATAAACCAACTTTTGATAGGCTTTTTCTTCGTCATAGAAGCAAATATCTATATTGTGCCCCGACAACTGGTAATTGGACTATGGCAAAATCATTGTGCACATATTTGAAAAGATTTTATGATGCTACTTTGATCTTCTCAGGCACTACATATCCAGCTGCAAATATGTTTTTTAGTATATTCTGTCAAATTAAGCTTGCATTAGTTGATTGGTGCATCAGCTCTGATCCAGTTATAGTAGCTATGGGCTCTAAAATAAAAGCTAAGTATGATAAGTATTGGAAGAAGTCCAATATCGCTTTTTCTATAGCTTGCTTTCTTGATCTCAGGTTCAAGACAAAGCTAGTACAGTATTATACAGAAAAGATTTATGGTAAGAAAAATGCGCCAGAACAAATTAATAAATTCATGGATGTTGTCAATAAGCTATTCAAAGCTTATGAGTCTAGTCTAACCCCTTCAAAGAATGAATCAATTACAAATGTCCAGACGGATTCTTTAGTGAATGGGGAGAGTGATGATAATCTTGATGCAAATGTTGTGAATTACTTTCGTGGCGGTACTGCCCCTAGAAAAAGCAATAAAACTGAGTTGCAAGTGTACATGAATCAACCACTAGTGGAATGGGATACCAAAAACAAAACATTTAACATTTTGCATTGGTAGTCACTGAAGCAACATGAACTTCCTATTCTTGCTTGACTTGCTCGTGATGTACTTTCTATTCAAGTATCAACTGTAGTTTCAAAATCAGCATACAGTGCTGGCGGACGTGTTGTTGATCTGTTTTGCAGCCGTCTAAATCCTGAAATCGTGCAAGCTTTGGTTTGCACTAAAGATTAGACTACAACATCAAGAAAAGGTAATCTTGAGCTATTTACACACCTTTTTTATTGCTTTAACTATTCATGTTATGTATTTTTAAGTCTTTATCTGTGACTATGAACATTTAGGTGGAAATGTGGTTGGGTCTGTCATCAATGAGCTAGACATGGAGAGCCTTGAGCGAACTTTTGCTACCTTGCTTACCAAGGTTTGTGCTTCTGTTACTAACTTGTACAATTATTTGACTAATTTTTATACTTCCACTAATATCCGATCAAATTTTTATTTATAGACTGGAGATATAAATCATAAGGAAGATGGTGATGATAATGATGATATGGATTGCTTTGAGGATGACGACGACATAGCGCCAAGGGATGTTCGAAGGAAATGTTTGTCAAGTTAATTTCCAAGTTGCATCTAAACTATGTCTATGTAACTTAATGAACTAAGTCTGGACTCTGCAGTGTGGACCGTGTCATTTGAGTTCGTGAGAGTGTGGCTGTTATTATGTGTGTAATGCAAATTTGTGGACTATTATGTTATATGTGGTCTAAGTGCCATTGTTTTGTAATAAAAAGTCTTTGGACTTGCATTACATTCACGTGGATTGGTGGATGTTTCTTATTATCATATAAAGTGGTATTATTAATAGCTAAAATTTAGAAGGAGATTTATTATTTTAGAAAATATAATAAATTATATCTCTTTGTTGATTTTGGAAACTCAGTTTGAGGGGTTTTTATATTCCGATTAATATCCGTTACCGTATTCGTTTCAATTCGTATTTACTCCGTATTCGTATTCGATAATATCCGATTCCGTTTTTATATTTAAGATTTTTAATTTAAAAAAATATGAAAATAAATATGGTAGAGTTAGTTTGCATGCCTATCGGATCCGTTTTCTAGTGCCAACCACGGTATCGATCGATCGACCGGTCTACGTCGGATTACTGGTCAGCAGCAGCAAAATCCCCCTCATCGATCTCTGCAACGCCCACCGGGCCCCGTCAGCGCGCGCGGCTACCTCTTAGATCACCCCCCACCTCGCGGCCTAGCTTCGCTACGCGCAGCAGTCAGCACGGCGGAGGCTAGCGGCTAGCCCCTGCGACCGCTGCCGGCGGTCGGCCCCCTCCTCCCCGCGTGCGCGCCAACGCGCAACGCGACAACCCGATCCCCAAAAGCAACGGGCGGTGAGCGAGGCGCAACACGAAGGCGAATCGGTCGTTCGAAGACCGGATGGGCGCCCGTCGCGTACGCGCAGGCCATACCGGTCCAAACCAACAACCAGGCCTGCATGCTGGCTACCCTGCCCCTCGCGCGCGCGCGCATGCCGGCCGGAGCCGATCGATCGCTACCTTCGCCAGACCGAATGATTACGCCCCGGCCGCTGATTTAGCTAGTCCGGCGCTAGAGGACACCGTAGGGGAAAAATAAAAATCATCGATCGACCGATCGCGCCGCGAGGTGTCGCATTCGATCGGCGCTGCGCGCGATGAGGTGACTCGCGATTGACGCCACCCGACCGGCGGTCCGGCCTCTCATAATTTGCTGAATTGATGGGAGTACTGCCTCCCTCTGGCTCATCCATCACGTACCATTTCTTGGACTGTTTCCTTTACACTACTAGCCATTGTAACATACCCCTATGTACGTCTCTTGTGTTCCTCTGGTTCCGAGTGGAACACGTACCTCGGTTGGGGCAGGGAACAGTGGAGAGTACGTGACACTTAGGCGATCAGCAACATGGAAGGAGATTGGGGGACGGAGAGGGATGGGAGGGGGGCAAGAAGCTATGACAGGTTTGGGGGTCGAGGTCGAGAGGGAGTTGGATCGATGCAGCTGACAGGTGGGGACACCGAGGGGCTCTCTCTAGGATCCTGTACTACATGCCTGCTTATGTACGTGATGGTTGGGTTCAGGGGACAACAGGGTCTGCTCGCCCACTGCCCATTGTCAGCGGTACACCGTGCACTGCTCCTTTCACTGGCGATCCGGCCATGGGTTATATGTACCATAGTTAAATTTAACACTAAATTAAATTTAAACTAAATTTAAAAAAGATTAGAGTCAGACCGCTAATCGGCCCTGATCTGACTGGACACCTTGCGGTCTGAGGCCATTCTAACCAGTAGCCCTAGTGCAGTTTGACCGCGGACTTTGAATCCGAATTCAAGTTGGTTCTTGTTGTGTTTTCTTGCTTGGGTCCAAGATATCTCAAGTCCTAGAGAACTCTGAGTCCAATAAGATATGGAAATGTTTTGTTTTACGCAAGACCTATCCTTCTTTAAGGGCTATGGTCATTCAGTTGAGACACTACAGTCAGCGTAGTTTGAAAAAAATACCTAAAAATACTTCTTTTACCATTTTACTTATGTATGTACCTTAATTTAGCCTTAATTCATCTATCTTTGTTGTTTTGTGCTATAAACCATCTGCATTCACTACGAGAGGATGAAAATCTTTGTAGATTTATCCAAAATCTTCAAGATCGAGATCGCCCACGAGACATGTTTACCTCCGAATTGATCTAAATCGGTCTTGAGGTTGGTTTTTGTGGAGGTCATGGGCCCCAGGTACCTCATAGAAAGCTTTGTGGCTACTCGGATATAGGATGGACCTAATCCTGTAATTAGAGATAGTCTAGGGTCTATTATTACCCAGTTGGCGCGCCAGGTAGGGGTCTATTATTACCGATACAAAGCATACGGATCATCGCCATCAAGCCTTATCGATCCAATCACCGGACAAGAGGTCAGCTTCGTGTTCGACTCGGACTCGGCCTTGAGCCGGCCGAGATCGGGCTAGGAGAGGAGGAGATCTGTAATAGCCTGCCCTCCAGAACCGCGTAGCCCAGCCCATCCGATGGGTGGGCCCACTTACACTTTCGTACTCGTTTCATGTAAAAGGGTTAACCCGAAAGTGCTATGGTTGGAGGGACAAGGTCTTATAAGTTGGTTCAACTCTTACTCAACTAGTAAGGTGGTACTAATCAAGTGCACATAGCACTCATGGGCCACATAGACCTAATCCTAATTGGGCCAGGATGTCGCAAGATCATCAATCTCCCATTCGGATTCGGCAACGCCGCGGATATCTTCAATCTAAGTCCGATGCGGCAGAATCAATCTCCTGGAATTCGACTCGGATACAGCTTAGAGCCGCTCGAGATTGGATCTAGGGAGATTGTAGTTGTGATCACCCCCCTGAACTACTCCGAGTCCGACTCACACTTGGACAGTAGCTTGGGAAGCTTTTCTCCACCACGCGAAGTGTCCATGGCGTCAAAGGGGTCAACCCCAGGGCAAGATATGCGCCGACTACGTGACCAACAAGAAGAGGAAGCTCGCCGACTGCGTGAGCAATAGGAGGAGGACGCACGACGCTTGCAAGCCGAGTGTGATGCTCGCAATGACAACTTGTGCAAGGCTGGGCGGACTACTCAACAAGAGATCCTCCAAACCTGAGTAGGCGACCATGACGTCTTCGTGACTCCACAATAGAACGTCGTGGCTGCTACCACGCTGTTAGACACCTTACAGTTCGGGCCCGACCATCAGGCTACCCCGACTATTGCAAAGATCAAAGCTATGATTACTGCTGCAGCATATCAACAACAATAGCAGTCTGGAGACACACTCATACCGTCAAACAAGACGACTTTAGATGCAGCGATCTCGTCTGCTTCAGCACATCACCCACTGGAGAAAAACCCAAATGTGTCCTTCAAATACATTTTCCAACGTCTCATAATATCACCGAGTATGAGGCACTGATCCACGGGCTCCGCATCACCATATCACTCGGTATCCGCTGGCTGGTAGTTCGCAGGGATTCTCAACTCGTGGTAAATCAGGTTATGAAAGATTGGACATGTCTGGACGACAACATGACGGCGTATTGTCAGGAAGTACGGAAGTTGAAGAATAAGTTTGACGGGCTGGAAATTACACATGTACTACGCCAATACAATAAAGCCGCAGACGAATTAGCCAACATGGGATCCAAGCGAGAAGTGGTTCTGACTGGAATTTTTGTCGAGCAGTTGCTGGAGCCATCAGTTAAGAAAAAGCCTGTTCTCGAGCAGTCGGGGGCTGAACCTACCCCGGAGACAAGGGAGGTGCTAGTTATCTCTCAAGACTGGGGGACCCCAATCATCCGATTCTTACTAGAAGACAAGCTCTCAGAAGATCGCAGCGAAGCCGAGCGGATTAAAAGTCGAAGTAAATGTTTTCTTATAGTCGGAGAAGACCTCTATCGTCGAAGTGCATCCGGAGTCCTCATGCGCTGTGTCACATCCGAGGAGGGCAAGCAGATTCTGCAGTCCATCCACTCAGGCATCTATGGCAACCATGCCGCATCCAGGACGTTAGTCGAAAAGGCTTACAGGCAAGAATTCTTCTAGCCGACTGCAGTTATTGATGCCAAGGATATAGTTCGTACATGCGAGAGATGCTAGTTCTTTGCTCGACAAACACATCTACCAGCCTAGGAATTACAGACAATCCCAATATCTTGGCCTTTTGCAGTCTAGGGGCTTGACATGGTCGGACTGTTTAAGAAAACGCCAGGAGAGTTCACACACTTGTTTGTCGCAGTGGACAAATTCACAAAGTGGATTGAGGAAAAACCCGTTGCTACCATCACAGCGGCCAGTGCAAAAGACTTCATCATGAGTATTATATACCGATTTAGAGTCCCCAATCGCATTATAATGGACAATGGCACTTAGTTTACTGGCGGCATATTTCAAGATTTCTATGATGACTTCGGCATCAAGATCTGTTATGCCTTTGTAGCACACCCACGGAGCAACGGGCAGGTCGAGCGTGCAAATGGAAAGGTCCTACAAGGTATCAAGACTAGAGTGTTTGACCGACTAAAACCATATGCAGGGTGGTGGGTGCAAGAGCTCCCATCCGTTCTCTGGTCTCTACGAACCATGGTTAGTCGGGCAATAGGGCAATCCCACGAGTTCAGGCCCACTCAGAAGACAAGTCCAATGAAGGCCGACTGGTCAGCTAGATCAGTTGGAAGAAGCAAGAGATGTTGCAACTATCCAGTCGGCAAGATATCTTTAAGGCCTGCGTCGTTATCACAGTCGTAATGTTTGTGGCCGCGCCTTTTTGGTGGGAGATCTCATTTTGAGAAAAATTCGAACCACCAAAGATAGGCATAAATTATCTCCTTTATGGGAGGGGTCATTCATTATCGTTGAGGTGACACGTCCGGGTGCCTACTGGCTGAAAACTGAAGACGGCGTCCTTGTCAACAATTCATGGAATATAGAACAGCTACGCCTTTTCTATACTTGAGAATTGTACTTCATTCATATATAAATAAATAAAGTTTCTTACTCTGACTCACTACGCCGATTGTTTCAACCGAGTAGTGAGTCAGGGGCTACATGATGATAACATGTCTTCTGTTATTTTTAATGTTTGAGTTTATTCTATCTAAAATCATGAAGTTTTATAGCGATTATGCTGAGTTTGTGCTGAGTACAGTCCCATGGGACTGTGGAGGCCATGGGCCCTGGGTACCTCATCACAAGCATATGGGCCACTTGGGTAGAGGATGGGTTAAGACTTATAATTAGAAATATAGTAGCACCCGGCAGACTTTGCCTTGTACAATAAGGAATATACAGTCCTAGTCGGGTAAGTTGTATCTCTAAGAGGAAATCCCTTGGCCGTATCCGGCTGGGATTCTTATCTTGTACCCCTGTCCCCTGGTATATAAGGGGAGGCAGGGTGCCCCCTGAGGGCGAGAAGATCATAGATCAACACAAATCCTCAAAGGAATAACACCACAACTGGACGTAGGGTATTACCTCACATCGAGGGCCTAAACCAGTATAAAATCTCTCTGTGTTCCTTTGCAATCCACCGAGTTTCCATCTGCCGGGTAGCCCTATAATTATATTGCCGGTGTAAAACATCGACAGTTGGCGCGCCAGGTAGGGGCCTTCGGCGAGATCTACATCAACAACCTCGATGGATCCAACAACAGGAGTCGACGGTGACAAATTCTCCCCCGGGGACACAATTTCGTTTGGAAGCCTTGACTTCGTCGCCGACAGGTTCGGCAACCTCGCTTTGGCCAGCGCAGACCCAATTCAACCGGCCGAGGAACCAGCCGACTCCGTGCCAGTCAGCCCACAAGACGTCGCAGTCACCGTCACCGATCTACTGTGGCAAGCTTCTACTTCGTTAAGCCTTGGGACAATTCTCTCCTTCGGCGTCCGATTGGCGCTAGGCCTTGAGCCAGCCCGGGTCAGGCTAGGAAGGGGAGAGATTGTCAATCTCCTGCACGGGCTCAGCAACGCTGTAGATCTACATCTTACGCGGCAGACCTGATCCCATGCAATTCTGTTTGGACACGGCCCAGGGCCGTTTCAGATTGGATCTAGGGAGGTCAGAGTCGTTCTTACTCCGATGAACTACTCGGACTCCGACTCTAGGTCGGACAACGGTTTGAACACCAGTTCGGACTCCAGTCTGGTGAGTTTCCTTCTACCCCGTGAGGTCTTCATGGCTTCAACCCCTCCACCAGAGGTACGTCGACTACAAGAGGAGAAGCAAGAGGAGGCACACCGACTACGGCAACAGGAGGAAGCCGACCGCGAGGCTCTCAACGATGAGCTACGCAAGGCTGGGCGAACCGCTCAGCAACAGATCCTCCAGACCAAAGTCGGTGACCACGACGTCTTCGTCATGCCACAACAGAACGTCGTGGCCGCCACAACCCTGCTGGACACGCTCCAGCTCGGGCCTGATCACTAGGCTACCCCGACTATCACCAGGATCAAGGCGATGATTACAGCTGCTGCTTGTCAGCAGCACCAGCAGTCGGGCAACATACTTGTACCGACCAACCGGTCGGGTTCTCTGGCAGTAGGCTCATCTACAACAGCACAACGTCGGGCGGTTGGTTCAAGTCAGCCACACGAGGAGTCGTAGCAAACATGACTCGGCAACACCAATAACAACGATCGGCGGTGTCACCAGAACGACCGCCGGTTCAACCAAGACCTCCGAGTCCGTCTACAACACGACCTCCGCCATAACATCAACGCTCAGCGCCGCTAACGCGAAGAGAACAAGCGCCATCAACTGGAGGATGAGTGTCGATGCTTTGCACCGGCAATAAAACTACGGGGCTACTCGGCGAGGGTGAATTCGGTGGATGGCAGAGGAACACAGGAGAATTATACTGGTTCAGGCCCTCAGGATGAGGTAATACCCTACGTCCAGTTGAGGTGTTATTCCTCTGAGGTGTTTATAGATCAATGATCTGGTTGCTCTTGTTGTCCTTGCCCTGAGGGGCGCCCTGCCTCCCTTTATATACTAGGGGACAGGGGTACATGATAAGGATCCCAGTCGGATACGACCAAGAGATTTCCTTCTTAGAGATAGAATCTTATCCGACTAAGACTATGTTTCCTTATTATCCAAGGTACAGCCTGCCGGGTGCTATCTTATCTCTAATTACATGATCCGGCCCATCCTCTATCCGAGTGGCCCATGTACTGGTAATGAGGTACCCGGGGCCTATGGCCTCCACAGTAGCCCCTGAGACCTTCATAGCTGAGTCACAGCTAATGCCGAGTGCTCATCCTCCTCAGTGAATGTGGCCCGAGTGCGGTGCGCCCGAGTACTCTTTGTCCGAGTAAGTCTTCTCCCGAGTCCTGCTTCATGTCAGCTGGCAGCGAGGCTATGAAGGGCTTCATGTAGATATATGAATAGTGTGCACCGAATAGGCGTACCTATTAGGTGTAGCCCCCGACTTTGTGCTTAATTGTGAAGACAATTAAACATAAAGTCAAAGATCTTTAACCTGGAAGTCTTTCCCGAGTAGATTACTACTGGTATATGAGACTCTTCGGTATCATGTCAACCGGAATAAATTTTATAGTCTTGCCGAGTAGGAAACTACTCGTACATAGGACTCTTCGACTTCATGTCAGTCGGAATATATGTTTATAGTCTTGCCGAGTAGGATGCTACTCGTATATGGGACTCTTCAGCGTCATGTCAGCTAGAAAAAGGGGTTTATAGTCTTTTCCGAGTGGCGTCCCACTCAAAAGTTAGACTCCTCCGCATCATGTCAGCGGGAAAAGATATTTATAGTCTCTCCCGAGTAGTGCACTACTCGATAGTTAGACTCTTCAGCGTCATGTCGGCTGGAATAATGTTGCTCATGACAATTGGTGGCCACGCATGTAGGCCGAGTTCCACTCAATGAAAATAAATCCATGGTGTGGTTAGGTGTTCTCGAGAAAGATACCTGCGTCTCTAATTTTAATGAAGACCAGCTTGTGATCCTTATAAGGATATATCCTCGAGACCTGGTGGAAAAAACAGATACCCAAACATATATGTTCAGCAATAAGGCTCTCATGAAGCATATCTGTTTACCTCATCGGCTCCTGTTGGTAGCACCAGCGCTATAATTTCAACTCAGCCTGCAGGCGGCCCACATGGAGCATGCTACTGTAGGAACTCATATCTTGGTGCCCCAGTGCGGACTGTGTAGGCCCAAGCCCATTTAGTCGGCATCGGTTATAAAAAGACGGGGAGAGAGAGAAAAAGATTCCGTCGTCTTCCCTAAATCAGCCAATCTCTTCATCTTCCACCTTCGCGCCCAACTTTTCGCCTCCTGCCCGGCTAGGGTTAGCTGCTGCTATTCCCCACCCGAACTCGGGCGATTTCGATCCTCCCCGTTCGCTCCAAGCCCCTGATTTGCTTTTCCCCAAATCTCATCGCCTCCAGTCATGCCGAAGCCTTCGGATCTTGCGGGGGCGCCGGGAAGTTCTTGGCCGGTGTCGGATTGTGGCTCGGTGAAGCTGAAGCGGCTGGAGAGTGAACTGAAGTTGCCCAGCCAAGAAGTGATTCATTGGCGACTGGCCAGGGATGAGTCGAGCCCAAATCCCCGACCCGGAGAAACGGTAGCTTTCGCCTCCTTTTTCGATCGAGGCTTGTGCCTTCCATCTTCTGATTTCTTCCGCTGTATCCTCAACTTTTACGAGCTGGAGTTGGTACATCTGAACCCGAACTCCATTCTTCAGATCTCTATTTTTGTCACTCTGTGTGAGTGCTGAGATGCCCGTGGGGCTAGTGCCTTGTGATGAGCGATTGACAACACGGTGTGCGTGTGACGTGTCTCTTGGCAGGCTGTGGTTGCAGGTGACAGGTGGAGACTAATCATGCGGCAATCTGTGAAGAACGGGGATAGGATGCCATGCTGATGAACCGCGGGGCGGTGAAGGGTGGTTCGACGCTCGCGTTCGAGGGACGGAGATTGTGCGGTGTACGTCTACTGTATCTGGCTACACGGCGGGAGGACGTCGGTGGACGGTTTCTTGGTTGAGCCATAAAACCAAGGACGTACCGGGACGCTCGTGCGGCGGGCGTGGCCGAAGATGGAAAGTTCCGGCGATCGCGATATGATTTCGGATGGTCGTGCGGCGACATCGCGAGGATCACATCGTGGAGATGGAGGGATCGCGAACATCGCGGAATTTGACATGGAGGACGTGATTGATTGGATATGATTATCATGCCATTACGTGTCGTTTAAGTCGCGTAATGACAGTTTTGTAATTTAGGTGGGCCACCTTTTTGGAGATATAAATATGTGGCACCTAGGGTTGAGAGAGGGGGGGTTTTTGGGATTTTTGGGGCGAGCTACTGTTCACGTGAAACAGTACCCGTGCCTAGGGTTCTAGGGAACACACCTTCTCTCTCTCGATCTAGCCTAGGTCTTCAAGTCTAGAGAGAGATTTTTATTGATCTCTCCAATCAAGAGAGGGAGGACGATCGGGCGGAGGCTAGATGCAGTTCTGTAGAACAATTACTGGAGTTAATCATTCATCTTGATGAATTGTTCTTTTTTGTTTGCATCTACTTTTCTGTTCTTTTTGTTTGCATCTACTTTTCCTACTGTCTGCTGCCAGTGACCTCACGCGCGCCGTCGCGGAGTCAAGTTTCTGCTGTCCGCTGGGTGTCGTTGCCGTTCCCTGCTGCTGCTGGTCGAGCACGCCAGGACGGGAGTTCAGCACCTGCTATTTGCCGGCCACCAGCAAGCTGCTGTTGTCGCTACTGCACGCAAGGTGTTTGAGGAATTCTTTATAGGGCAGTTTTGAGCTGTCTTAATTATTTTTGCTTCTGCCGGCTTGGAGAACTTGTTTAATCGTTCCTAAGATTATTACACCACTAGTTGGGGTAAGTAATCTTGACGATTGATTGAGAGGGGCGTTGGGTTGAAATTTGGGACATAGGCCGACTTTCTTTTTGAAAGAAATTTTTATAGGCTCCCATTCACCCCCCCCTCTGGTCGCCTGTTTCGGTCCTTCAAGTGCTATTTGGGTGTGGAACCCCATTTCTTCTTCTTCAGGCATCTGTTCCACATTAAGCCTCAGCCCTCTAAATCTAACATCAGTGTAATCGAGGGGGCTGGTCTTCAATTGAGGGGTGATAGGAAGAAGTCGTATCTCGATCTTTCCTTGAAATCCTCCTTGAAAGGCACAAGGAGTGGTTCTATTGCGCAAATCTGGCACCCTCCTTACGGCCATTTACCGGCTTGCCGCCGGTGTTTTCGCCGAATTGGTCGGCGGACCCGACCTATGAGGAGATGGGTCAAGTGCACCTGCTGTTGGTGAAGCTGGATAACTTCAAGAAGGCCGGCTTGACTGGTCCCTGGGTAGCCAGGCGGTTCCTGACCCGGCGCTTCCAGCCCCTGAAGCTGAGGAGCGCGTTCGGCTGGGACTACCAGGGAAAAAATGACCCTGACCGAGTTAGTCGGGAGTCGGCCGACAAGCGGAAGGTGACGGAGACGTTGTTCGGATACTTCTCCAGGCGGGTAATTGAGACCGAGGACAAGAAGAGACGCATTGCATCTTTTAGGCACAACCGGCCCCGGACCGAGGTAACATCCGTCTTCCCTTCGTATCGTATGCCCGCAGGCTCAAATATCTGAGTTTCCGGCAGCATATGATGTATCTTGTGGATCTTCTTGTAGTGGTGCGTGGAGTTTGTTGAGGACTCCCGTCCATTGTCGGCCGTCGCGTCGAAGAAGAGGCCGAGAAGTCCCTCCGCCGCCCAGCCCGACTCCAAGAGAGCGGGAAAGACACCGATTTTATATCGGGGCGAGGGGGCCACGGCGCGCGCCGTGAGTGGAAGCTTGAAAATAAAGGACGCCGCTGCCGCGACACCCATTCGATTGAGCCCCAGGTTGAGACCTGTGAACTGGGGCCCGACGCTGTCGAGTCCGGTCGTAGCGCCGGCGAGGGGCCGGCAGGAGCAAACGCCGACGGGGGCGGAGGCGCCCGAGCCGACCGTACCGGAGTCGGGGCCGACTCAGGTTGCCGCGCCACCGTCGACTGTGACGCCGACCGGGCCGACTGCCGGAGCCAGCGCTCCGCCGGGGAGCAGGTCGCCCGGCAAGAAGCTGAAGTTCTCCAAGAGGTACGCTGCTCCGGGTCTTCTGGAGTCTTTGCGCGTTTGAATTAATGTCTTGATGTCTTGTTTCATCGTGTAGGAGGCGGGCCGATATCGATCTCAAGGAAATCGATCCGACCACTCCACTTGATGAGCCTGCCCCAGCCGAGCCAGCAGCCGCGAACACGCCTGTTGAGCCGGCGGCCAACCCGGTCGCTGAGACTGAGGCGGCCCCGACTACAGGGCCGCTGCCGCCGCCCGACCGAGAGGTGGCTGCTGATACTGAGGCCCCAGCTCCCGAGGTGCCGCTCGTCGCGGAAGCCGCGGGCGAAGCCCCTAAGCCTGTCCCGGAGGTCGCAAGGGATGATGGCGCTGAGGCTAGGACCCCATCGCCGTTGTGGTCGTCGCCATCGTCATCGCCGTTGCCGCCGCCGCCAGAGATCCCACGCCTGCCTCGGATCGAAGCTCCTCCACGTGTGATGCCCCGGACCTTCACATGGACAACACGTGATGGTACTGTAAAAAGCTTCAGGCTCGATGAAGTCACTGCAAGGAGAGAGCGTGAGAGCCTGCTTCGCGCCGCCATTAGCGGGTCGCAGGGGGTCGCGGTATGAGTCTTGTAGTAAAGCTCTGGTAATCTTCGTGTTCCAATGTCTGACTCCGTCCTTGATTCGTCTCTTATCCTGAGCAGAAACTTGTCGACCGCAATGAGGCGATGACGGAGATCTTGGTCGAGGTAGCTCCCCACCTCGCAGAGTTGGAACAGCTCCAGGCCTTAAAGGCCGAGATGGAGGAGTGTCATGCGGGGAGGGAGGCCTGGCTGAAGAGTGGCGTCGATCAGCTCAGGGCGGAGACATGGGCCCTAGCCGGGAAGGTCAGAGGTAAAATCCTCGAGTATATCTTCCCGACTGAGCCGTTGGTATCTTGATCCAGCTGCGTTGTTCCCGACTGCCCAGTTGCGTCATGACTGCATGGTTGAGCTCTTGGCTAATCTGTGGTGCAGACCTCGAAGCGGAGTTAAAGACCCGAATGGAGAGGGAATCGCAACTGAAGGAGGCCGAAGAAGCCAAGGCCGAGCTTGAGAAGGTCAAGGCCGACCTGATAAAGGCCAACACCGAGCTTGACCGGGAGAAGTCCGAGTTGGAGGAAGCCGTTGTCAAGCTCGGTAAGGAGAAGGCTGAACTGGAGAAGACCGTGGCCGGGTGGGAGGCCGACTACGAAAGTAAGTCCTCAACCTGACTGTGATCTTGGCCAATCCATTAGTTATCCTGTGTGTAGCCGATTTTGACAAGCTTACTTGCCGGCTGATCTGGGCAGACATGAGAACCAATGTTCGGGCCCAGTATCAGTTCTACACGGAGGAGATAAGGTTGATCAGGGAGTCACGGGAGGCCCTTGTCGGGTCTGTGAAAGGGCTCCTTGACCTTATAGATCCCCTCCCAGTGGGAACCAGCTGCAGCAGAATCCCTCAGATAGTGGGGCGTCTCGAGGATGCACCGAGTGCCTTGAAAAGGTACTCGGATGAGCGTGTTATCGCCGGCGTGGCCCAGACCCTGGCGATGACCGAATCCATATACCCTAGGGCGGATATTGAGGCCATCGGGGAGGGGTTTGCCGAAGAGACGACGCCAGAGGAGGCGCTGGAGCTAATCGCCCGGGCGAAGCCGACTGCAGAAATAATTACCCGAGACCTGGGTCTGTAAGGGCAGCAAGTTATGTAGTCGGAATAAACTTGTGTAAACAAGCATGTGTAAATATGTGTGCAATGCCGCCAAGCTTATTATTCAGTTGTCATTAGCTTTACTTGATTGTGTAGTGTGCACCGAGTTAGTCTGTCAGAACTTAGTAAAAACGTTCGGAGTAAGGAGCTGTACTCGGGCAACGTGACAGTCATAGTAAGGCTTCATAACCGAAGTGAGATAAGCTCGTATGTTATTGACAACGCACATATATACATGCAGCCCCCGACTCACTACTCGGTTGGTACAAGCAGCGTAGTGAGTCAGAGGAACTGTACACATGAAAATTATAGAACTCAGGTATAGAAAGGACGTAGCTGTTCTATGTTCCATGAGTTGCTGATGAGAGCGCCGTCTTTGGTCTTCAGTCGGTAGGCGCCTGGCCGCGTGACCTCGGCTATAATGAACGGCCCTTCCCAGATTGGGGATAATTTATGCCTGTCTTTGGTGGTTTGTATTTTCCTCAGAACGAGATCCCCGACCAAAAAGGCGCGGCCACGGACATTGCGATTGTGGTAGCGGCGTAGGCCTTGAAGATACCTTGCCGACTGGATAGTTGCGGTGTCTCTTGCTTCTTCCAGCTGATCTAGTTTGACCAGTGGGGTATTATTGGAGTCGTCTTCTGAGTAGGCCCGGACTCGTGGAGAGCCGAACTGTAACTCGGTAGGTAGCATAGCCTCGGCACCGTAGACTAGAAAGAAAGGGGATTGCCCTGTTGCCCGACTAACCGTGGTTCTGAGAGACCAAAGAACAGATGGGAGTTCTTGTACCCATCGGCCCGCATATGGTTGTAGTCGGTCGAATATTCTGGCCTTGATGCCTTGTAAGACCATACCGTTGGCTCGCTCGACCTGCCCGTTGTACCGCGGGTGTGCCACAGATGCATAGTAGATCTTGATGCTGAAATTGTCGCAGAAGTCTTGGAATAGGCCCGCCGCGAACTGAGTACCGTTGTCGGTGATGATGCGGTTAGGGACTCCGAACCGGTATAGTATACTCATGATGAAGTCCTTTGCTCGTGCCGCTGTAATTGTTGCAACGGGCTTAGCCTCAATCCACTTGGTGAACTTATCCACTGCGACGAATAAATGTGTGAATCCTCCTGGAGCTTTCTTGAAAGGCCCGACCATGTCGAGCCCCCATACTGCAAATGGCCAGGAGATGGGAATAGTTTGGAGTTCCTGGGCTGGAAGGTTTGTTTGTCTTGCGTAGAACTGGCAACCCTCACACTTGCGAACGATGTCTTTGGCGTCTGTTACTGCTGTGGGCCAGAAGAATCCCTGCCGGTAAGCCTTTCCGACTAACGTCCTGGATGCGGCGTGGTTGCCACATATGCCCAAGTGGATCGAGTGCAGGATCTGCTTGCCCTCCTCGGTGGTGACACAGCGCATGAGGCCACCGGATGTGCTCCTTCGGTACAGGTCTTCTCCGACTAGTAGGAAGCTTTTGCTTCGACGCTTTATCTGCTCGGCTTGACTATGATCTTCTGGGAGTTCGTCGTCCGTGAGAAATTTGACAACAGGAGTCCTCCAG
The DNA here is from genome assembly GCA_003991445.1 of Oryza meyeriana var. granulata. Classification (NCBI taxonomy): domain Eukaryota; kingdom Viridiplantae; phylum Streptophyta; class Magnoliopsida; order Poales; family Poaceae; genus Oryza; species Oryza meyeriana. Next base: position 54,865 of record RYFJ01000046.1, read on the forward strand.
TCTTGACATATGTGCAGCACCACATCTATGGTCGGGGTAGGCTCGCCGCCCGACTGATCTGGTGCCGGTTTCTTCTTGACTGATGGCTTCATGAGTTGCTCGACAAAGATTCCAGCTGGAACTGCTTCTCGTTTGGATCCCATGTTTGCCAGTTCGTCTGCTGCGTCGTTGTATTGGCGCAGGACATGTGTGATTTCCAGGCCGTCGAACTTGTTTTCCAGCTTGCGGACCTCTTGACAGTATGCCGCCATGGTGTCGTTGAGGCAGGTCCAGTCTTTCATGACTTGGTTTACCACGAGTTGAGAATCTCCGCGCACAACCAGTCGACGTATGCCGAGTGATATAGCGATGCGGAGCCCGTGAACGAGTGCCTCGTACTCGGCGACGTTGTGGGAAGCCGGGAAGTGGATTTGGAGGACGTACTTCAGTTTTTCGCTAGTGGGGATGTCAATATGATCCGGCCCCCGGCGCCGCCGATCCGTAGAGAACCGTCGAAGTACATTGTCCAGTACTCTAGCTTTGCTGTTGGTGTAGGCTGTTGGACTTCTGTCCATTCGGCCACGAAGTCGGCTAGAGCTTGAGACTTGATTGCTGTCCGTGGCTGGAAGGTGATGTCGAACGCCATCAACTCGAGTGCCCATTTAGCAATTCGGCCAGTGGCCTCGCGATTATGAAGGACATCCCCGAGTGGAAACGCTGTGACCACCGTGACTTGGTGTGCTTGAAAATAATGCACCAGCTTCCGGACTGTGATAAGTAGGCCATATAACAGCTTCTGGATCTGCGGATATCTCGTTTTGGAGTCGGCAAGGACCTCGCTGACGAAATAGACTGGCCGTTGTATTTTTTGAATATGACCCTGTTCGGATCGCTCAACCACCATCACCATGCTGACTACCTGTGTTGTTGCCGCCAGATATAGCATTAGCGGTTCCTGGGGTAGAGGTGACGCCAACACCGGGGGTGATGTGAGGAATTGTTTGAAGTCTTCGAAGGCTCGCTGGGCTTCCAGAGTCGATTGGAAATTGTCGGTCTTTTTGAGTAGCTTGAAGAAGGGCATGCCCCGCTCGCCCAGTCGGGAAATGAATCGGCTGAGTGCCGCCATGCAGCCTGTCAGCTTCTGGACGTCTTTGAGGTTAGTCGGGGGTGCCATGTGCCTGATGGCATTGACTTTCTCCGAGTTGGCCTCGATGCCGCGATGTGAGACGATGAAGCCGAGTAGCTTTCCGGATGGCACACCGAAGGCGCATTTTTCCGGGTTCAACTTCATCTTGAATCTTCGAAGGTTTTGGAAGGTTTCTTCTAGGTCAGCGATGAGGTCTTCTTTGGACTTGGTCTTGATCACCACGTCGTCGACGTAGGCTTCCACGTTGCGCCCGATCTGAGTATGCAGACACCGCTGAATGGCCCTTTGATAGGTTGCACCCGCGTTCTTCAGACCGAACGGCATTGTGATATAGCAATACGCTCCGAACGGTGTGATGAAAGATGTCTTCAAGCAGTCTTCTTCCCTCAGGCTGATTTGATGGTATCCCGAGTAGCAGTCGAGAAAACTGAGTAGGTCTCACCCTGCCGTGGAGTCAACCACCTGGTCTATCCGAGGAAGACCAAATGGGTCCTTGGGGCATGCCTTGTTGAGGTCGGTGTAGTCGACGCACATGCGCCATTTACCGTTTTTCTTCCGTACCAGAACTGGGTTTGCCAACCAGTCCAGGTGGTAGACCTCTTTGATGAACCCGGCTGCGAGGAGTTTGGTAATTTCCTCCCGGATGGCATCTTTGCGGTCTTGAGCGAAGCGCCGCAGCCATTGCTTGACTGGTTTGGCGTCTGTCTTCACGTTTAGGGCGTGCTCGATCACCTCCCTTGGTACGCCCGGCATGTCGGACGGTTTCCACGCGAAGATATCCTTGTTAGATTGGAGAAGGTGACGAGCGCGTCTTCCTATTTGGGGTCGAGTCCGGTCCCGACTAGAGCAGTCTTGGAGGGGTCGGAAGGGTCTAGGGGGATCTTCTTCGTGTCAGAGTCCGCTGAAATTCCCAACTTCGCTGCTTTTTTAGCCGGAACTTGATCTTGCTCGGCTTCTGTTGTGACGGCTTGCCGAATGTTGTCGCGCCCGACTGCCACCTCTTGTGATTGAGCCAGTTCGCAGCTCTCCTTGTCGTAGGTGAAGGCTTGCTTGACGTCGCTGCGGAGGGAGAGGACTCCTGCTGGTCCAGGCATCTTCAGCACCATGTATGTATAGTGCGGTATCGCCATAAATTTGGCGAGTGCCGGTCGTCCGAGTATCGCGTGGTACGCGGTCTCGAAGTCAGCGACCTCGAAGCAGACAGTTTCTGTGCGGAAATTGTCCCGTGTGCCGAAGGTTACCGGCAAAGTTATCTGCCCGAGTGGAGTTGATGACAGGCCGGGAATTATCCCATGGAAGGGCGCGTACGGTGCTCGCCGTAGTTCTGAAACGAGGGAATTTTCATCTCGTCCAAAGTCTTGGCGAACAGGATATTGAGCGCGCTGCCTCCGTCGATGAACGTTTTCTTTAAGCCTGATGTTTCTGACGACCGGGTCCAGGAACGAGTGGATAGCGTCCCGGGGTGGGAAACCCGATCTGGGTGATCTGCGCGATTGAAGGTGGATGGCCATCTCGGACCAGCGCAGGATTGGGGGGGGTGTCGGTCGTGGAGGACCGTGTTGGATGTCGTTGCGCTGAAAAGCTTCTGTTTGCGCTTGGACTCGTATGCAAGTGGTCCCCCGAAGATATGGTTGAGCTCAGGCTTGAGGATCTTGGAAGTCGTCAGCCGGACCCGAGGTCTGGCTTGTCTTTGTCCTTTGTCGGCGCCAGACGATGGAAGTCTGCTCGGAGGGCAAACTTTTTTGAGCATATAGCAGTCTTTGGGCTGCGTGCTTTCCTTGGGGTGAAAGGGGCATGGCCCGCTCATGACTTTCTGGTAGTCGTTATTCCCGCTGGGGGCCGCGACGGCTGGGCTCCATGTTGGCCACCTCGTTGTCCGACTTCCGTTTACGGCTGCCGGACTTGTTTTTGAGACGGCTCGTTGTCGGCTTTCGCCTTCTGTTCTTTCTGTCGGGGGCTCCTTCTTCTCGTCGAGGGCCTCGGGCGACTGCTTCGGCCGAGTCGGCGGAGTTATTTATTTGGCCATGTCGAAGAGCGCCCGGACTGTGGATGGTGGCTTTCGAGTGAATTTTGCGACAAGCGGAGCGTCTTTTACCCCTTTGCGAAAGGCGGCGATGACGGCTTCGTCTTTGACAGTTGGGATTTGGTTGCGCTTCTCGGAAAACCTTTTGATGAATTCGCGCAAAGACTCGTTTTTCTTCTGGTGCAATTGATAAAGATCATGCTCCGAAGCGGGTCTATCTTAGGTCCCCTGGAAATTAGCGATGAACCGCTCCCTGAGTTGTCCCCAGGAACCGATCGACCGCCTCGGGAGGCCTGTCAGCCATGTCCTCGCCGAGTCGGCTAGCGCGACTGGGAGGTAGTTAGCCATGACTCTGCTGTCGCCCCCAGCAGCTCGGACTGCCAGGGTGTAAACGGTGAGCCAGGACTCTGGGTTTGTCTTGCCGTCGTACTTTTCGATCCCGGTGGGCTTAAAGCCAGTCGGCCACAAGACGTCCTGTAGCTCCCGAGTAAAGGCTGGGAATGCCTTCGTCTTTGTGAGGGGCTCTGACTCCGATCTTGGCGATGTAGTCGCTCGTGGTGGATGCCGAAGCGCTCGTTTTCGTCTTCCAGTTGGTGGCGTTCATCTTCTTGCGCGTTCTTCGCGTCGGGCGTTTATGGTGTGGCGAAGGTCCCCGGTGCAGGTCGAACTCGGAGGTCCTGATTGGGTCGGCGATCGTATTGGCGACGCCGCCTGTTGTCATTATTTGGTATTTGCCGAGCGTTGTTTGTCGGGACTCTTCGCGTTGGCCGACTGGAGCCGGCCGCCCAGCGTCGTGCTGATTAGATGAGCCTGCCGCCGGAGAACCCGACCGGTTGGTCGGTATAAGCAGTGTCGCCCGACTGCTGTTGCTGGCTGACAGGCAGCAGCTGTGATCTATCGCCTTGATGCTTGGCGATAGTCGGGGTGGCCTGGTGATCGGCCCCGAGCTGGAGTGGTGTCCAGCAGAGTCGCTGCGGCCACGACGTTCTGTTGTGGGTGACAAAGACGTCGTGGGTCGCCAATCTTGGTTTGGAGGATCTGTTTGCTGAGCGATTTGCCCAGCCCCTGGCGCAGGGCTCGTTATTTACGGCTTCACGGTTGGCCTCCTTCTTGTTGTAATCGGGCGCGCCTCCTCTTGTCGCTCCTCTTGGTAGTCGGCGTCCCTCGGAAGGTGGGTTTGTCGAAGCCATGAAGATGCTCGCGGGAGAGGGGGAAGCTTTGCCGAGTTAAAGTCCCGAGCTAGCTCTCGGAACCGCTATCCGACTTGGTGTCGGACTCCGAATAAGTTTTATCGGAGTGAGAAACGACTCCCCGACCTCTCTAGATCCAATCTGAAAACGGCGCTTGGCGTGTCCAAACTGAATCGCTGGAGATCGGGTTGCTGTGTGAGGGAAAGGCTCGCAACGTTGCCGGAATTGTACGGGAAATTGACGACCTCTCCCTTCTCGGCCCAAACTTCGGGGCTGGCTCAAGGCCTAGCGCAAGCCGGACGCGAAGGAGAGGGTTGTCCCGATGTTCGGCGATGTGAAGGACTGCCGCAGGAAGTCATGAAGGAGACGGCGGTGGGTCCTGTGTGGCCGACTGGCGCAACGTGCGGCTGGTTCCCCGGCTGGCAAGATTGGATCTGCCTCAGCCAGGGGCTGAGGTTACCAAATTGGTTGGCGATGAAAGTCTAAGCTTCCGAAGGTAATTGCATCTCCGGGGAAGAAAACTTGTTGCTGTCGACTCCGTTTATTGAATCCATCGAATCTTCAGATGAGGAATTCGCCAAGAGGGCCCCTACCTGGCGCGCCCAACTGTTCCGATGCTTTGCCCACCGGCAATAAAATAACGGGGCTACTCGGTGAGGGTGAATTCGGTGGATGGCAGAGGAAACACAGGAGAATTAAATATACTGGTTCAGGGCCCTCAGGATGAGGTAATACCCTACGGTCCAGTTGAGGGTTATTTCCTCTGAGGTGTTTATAGATCAGTGATTCTGGTTTGCTCTTGTGTCCTTGCCCTGAGGGGCGCCTGCCTCCCTTTATATACTAGGGGACAGGGGTACATGATAAGGATTCCCAGTCGAATACGACCAAGGGGATTTCCTTCTTTAGAGATAGAAATCCTATTTCCGACTAAGGACTATGTTTTCCTTATTATCCAAGGAACAAGCCTTGCCGGTGGTTGGCTATTATCTCTAATTATATGATCCGTCCCATCCTCTATCTGAGTGGGCCCATGTACTGGTAATGAGGTTACCCGGGGCCGATGGCCTCCCACCACGAAGCACTGGGAGTGTGTTTCGGTCTTTCACCACGAGCGGTTTAACCGCGCGGTATTAGGAGGCCGGAGCCCTCCACGAAGAGGAAGGCGT
>RYFJ01003230.1:0-94071 GCA_003991445.1 Oryza meyeriana var. granulata
CATTCCGCGGCCCCCGTGTCTCCAATTTGCTGTCCTAAGACATACTCAACCAAGGCATCCACCCCACCCGCTGAGGCTCTGTGTCATCTGTGGCCTCGCGCAACCCAGTCCGTGCCCTGAACACCACTCGAAGTGACCCTAGCTGTAAGCCCAAAACTGTCCCCAAAACGTGGCCGCCGTACCATCCGCGCCATTGCCGCGGTCCCTCGTTTCCGTTCCACTGTGAGGTAGAGGCCAACTCCATTTTCTTTCTTCTTCTCCCATGAAGCACCACGTCGACAACCAACATCAACCCGAGTCCCTCCGAGCCGCCTAACCAAGTTTGCTGGCGCATGAGGCCTTCCTTGGACCGTCATTTGCAGACCTCCGGCGAGGGAATGCCTTGCGCCCGCCGCCCTCTATGCGATTCCCATTCAATCCAACTCATTAATCATCATCCCGTCCTCCTTCCACTTATCGCCCGCCGTCTCCGTATCCCTCTCTCAGCCGTCGTTTGCCGACGACGACCCGAGCGCCGCAACCGACTGTACGATGGGTGGCCGCTGCCCCTCTGGTTTGTCCCTGTCCCGACCGGTTCGGCAAGCCACTATGTTGATGGCTAGTGCCACCTCACTTCCCCCAAGCCAGTCACTAACGACAGTGCGCCATTGAATTTAGGGCCGTATACCCATTTAGGTGACAATTGACCCACACCTTTATCCCCTCGTCTTATTTCACTGACATGCTTGGGCTCGACATAATTTAAAACCGGCTAATTTCCGTTCATTCAAATGGTAATGTCATTGCTTACATGTGGGCCCACCTTCTATTCCCTTGAGTCTCAGGCCGCCTCTCGGGCCATCTTGGGCTGGGTCATCCCTCGCCTCCACCCTCCACCCTGGCCTTATCGTCTTGAAGCCAATTGGGCCGGCCCAATGCCAAGGTCCATTAAGCTCTTCTTCCCTTTTTCATGATCCGTGGACCAGAGTTCACGTGACGGCATGCAGAACCGAAGCCCTCGCCCTCTCCTGACATTGGGCTCCCCTACATGTCGGTAGTGGAATTCTTCTCAGGAGTAATTCTGTATTTTGCAAAAATTTCAAATAATCCTTTCAATTTACAGAAATCAATTAAACTTTCAAAAATTCATATCTCCCTATCGCGTAACTCCCTTGATTGCCAGCATTACAAGCTTCCTGTAAATCTTTTCTGAAATATTAGGATCTACGCCCATGTTCATAGTAGTACTTAATTAGTTGTGTTTTTATTTTTAGGGTTTTTGCGTTGTTTTTCTCTTGTTTTCACGTGTAAGATCTTGATGTTCTTTAGATATCGTTCGGACGTCGAGATTTTGCGAAGAATCTGAAGCGACGAAAGGACTAGACAAGGTCACCCTTTTATCATATGGGCGCTCCTAGCTGCAACTTTGATGTTTTGCAAACTGCATGATTAGTGTGACATGAATCTTTGATAGCCCTCTGGCTTTTACGTTTGACAACCCCGCCGGACCTACTAAGTAGTTGCACAACCTCCCAAGTCTAGACACTATGATAACCCTATGGATCCTTGTTCCACTTCACCTTGGTGGATACCTCGGTATCTTCCTCTTACTCTCTATAAGCATGGGTATCGACACGCAGGCCCCACATGAAAATCGCCATCTTGTGTGTCTATACGGGAAAACGGGTTTATCTAAACATTCAAAAACCCGACGACGTGAGGTCGGCGAGTTGTTCAACAAAAAAATTTGCGAAAGTCCGCAGTGCAAGTTAACCGCCTTGTGTGGTGGTGCTCATATTCGCATTATAAGTGACACATTCCTTAGGAATTTCATCCGAGCTCTCATAGTACGACACAGGTTTCGTAAATGAGATGCCCTGGCCACAGGGTTAATTAGTGAATCATAAGATCGTCCAGCGTAATTTACAAAAAGGAAGAAAGAGATGTGTACGGGTGCATATGAGGGCTCGGCGATCATATACCCAACCCTAGTTATAGAACAAATGGGTTTTCCTGGTACTTGGCTAGACCCTTCTAAAGGCTATAGCTATCAGTTAGGAACTTGCTTTTGAAAGGCCTGTCGTTGAAATCTCTCTATTAGACTGCAGTAGTTATTTAGAGTAAGCTCGGCGTGGCAGGTGTTAAGGCGGTGCACTCTTTGCCAAGAAGAACAGTGGCGTGGGGCTCATAGTTACGTTGTGAATATGATAGCGGTTGATTTCTCTAGCATAGATCTATTTGTCAGTGCTTTACGAAAAGTATGTGTGGTATGAGAATCTACCAGAACAATCGGCCTTTGTCGGTTGGATGAGATAAACCCTGGTTAGTAAGTATGAAATGATGCTATATGACCCGGATGTCAAACTGGCATCATAGATTAGTCCTTTCGATAGCGGAAGCAGTTCGTGTCTTGAGATATCACGTGGCTTTGGGGAGTCTGGAGTTTGAGACATTGAGATCGAGGTTGTGTCCTAAAGAGGACGAAAGGTTGTAGAAATAAACTAATACGATACATGACTAAGTGTGTAAAAGCTACCGCTGAAGGACAAGGTCTTCTGAGCGTCGATGTTGACACTATCTGGCACTCGTAAGGATTCAGACCATCATTAAATTAAACTTTAATCAAGGCTAATCTTGTTCCATTACGCTCTGCAAACTTGTTACAAACTTGCGGATTAGATTGAGGCGAGAGCCTTTCATTCCAACCACTTGGGAGTACCACCCAACTTAGTTGACTGCGTTCGGATAAACGCTTCTTCAAATACGGAGCTTGTGAAATACCAACCCCAGCCTTCCTTTGAAGCATTGCATAACTCACGTTTCCAGGGGCTGCTCAGTATGTAGTACTCAATTTATTCTGTTTTTCCTCGCCTCAGGAAGTTTGAAGCGAAAGATAGGTCTATTCTGTCCCCTATTGAAGTCGTTGCTGTAATTAGGTTTCGATTCGCTCTGCTCTGCTGTTTTGTGCTTGAAGTTCGCTTCTCAGGCGCGCATTACCGCTGAAGTTTGCAACTTATATTAACAGGTCTATAATTACTTACATATTGCAATGATGCATCTCTCTGTTGACCGCGGTGTTCTAGGCAGTAGTTTTCTCAGAGACTGATATCAGCATAGCTTGTTCCGAATGGGAGATGGTTTATGCAGCCGATCTCCTGGACGGCGCTTCTCATCCTGGTCGGCGTGCCGGTACATCACATGCTTCTCTTGCTGATGTCATTATAGTTGGTGTTAGTGTGGGGTGTGAGCACCCCCTCTTCTTCTGCCTCCTCTCTCTTTCCCCTCCATCCTTTTCCTTGCTCTTCCATGGGGCATCTACGCGGATATAGAGGGTTGGAGGCGCTGGGCATGATGAGGACATCACTCCTTCAGATGCACTCCGCTGATTCCTCTAACCGTTATGCATAGCCAATGACCCGCAGTCCGGCCTCGAATGCTGCGAGCGTGGCAATTTGTTCTTAAAAGACCAATTTAGACGGTGAGCTCGTTCCTTATTAGCGATCCTTTTCATAGTTTTGAGAATAGATTGCTACCTAATGATGTTAGTTCTTGCTTAGGAACATATGGATGAATCATGAATCCTTGGAGAGAGGTGTGGAGTGCGGAGACTACCAGCAAGGACACCCAACACAGAGACCGGTGGCCTTCTCCAAGTCCAACTCGAGTTCGAGCCTGCCTCGGCCTTCAGGACCAAGCCTGCAGGCATAGAGACTGGAGATCGCCCAGGACGGCATACTGGACTCTGTTTTCGGGAAAACGATCCACATATGCATGGATAATACAATTATATAAGCTAACCAAGTGGCTTTGGTTTAATGTCCAAATTCCACCGGAGTCACCGGTTGAAATCGTTGAAGACACACAGTCAGCATCAGAATCTTATAGCCAGGGTGCTGCGTACCCGTCTTTTGTCCGTTTGGGCGTGTATCGGTCTTAGAGCCCGTTAGATGGGCGCGTCCAGGGGTTGTGACGACCCTACTAGGGACTATTTATTTCGTGGCTGTCACCCACGTTAGGTTTAGGGGTTTTGCTTTAGATCAAATCTGTCTTCAATCGAACAGTCGCCGTCATCGGCTTGCTGAAACCCAATTTCGAGTGCTTAATCATTCATCTGCAATTGTCACTTCAATTTAAGTTGTGTACTTTCGAGTTCTGTGCTGTGTGTCTTCGTTTCGCAGGCAGGGATTAGCCTTCTTGGCGAGGTCAACCGGATTTGTGACACGTGATAAACCAGAGGAGTCGGTGGTGCTAAGGTGCAGGATGCCGGATCTTTTGAGTCTGAAGCCGGATTGCGGTGTGTCGTGTTCCACTAAAACGATAGTTATCCTCTACCTGAGGAACGATTGGAGAACCCAGTCATCCATCACTCAGAAGCCCCTACAACCCCCACGCTGAACTCACCGCGCTCGTCATGATCGGTTTTAAAGGTAAATTGGTAGTAATAATTATTTTTCGTGCCGTTCTAAGTAAACCGTCAGTCGTTGAGGCGGCTTAAATGGGTGTTTTTTGTTGTAGTGTTAGTGACATACATATTTTTTGTATTTTAGTATTCTTCATTCTATAATACAACGCCGGATTACTGGATGTTAGGTGGGAAAAAATAAGACCCAAAATCCTCTACCCGTAGCTCGCACCATGAACAACAAATTTGCCTTGTAGATTTTTATGCATCCTTGTATGCATTTCGGTAGTAAAACTGCTTTTTCAAACTGCTTTTCACGTCGATTGTGAATGCTGATGCGCTGATGGATAATCGAAGAGAGGCAGAGAGAGCAATGCTAATGCTAATGTGTTGGCACGATCAACTCGGAACGATGGATGCACGCAAACCATTTGCCTGCTACTGCTACTGCTACTGCTGGACTGCTAACGCTAGCCCCTGCGCTTGAGCTGCCTGCCTAGCTATAGCTGCTTTTCTCCTCCCTGTAAGCCGACATAAGAGTCACTGTACGTGATGCTGCAGACGGAAAGATGGAGATAGCAGAATCCATCTCGGGGTCATCACATGCACCGGTCTTGCTTGTTCATATTTTATGTATTTTATTGGACGACCAGACCCCAAATCTACTTAATTTTGGACATAAACATCATACACAAAATTAAATTAATTTTGGTTCCAGATATGAATATTTATACTATACACAAAGACACCTTTGTAAGTAGAAGTTTTCTCCATCGTACTATAATGTATATTATACATTGTTACGAATTTGTTGTTTAGATATCTTTGTTTAGGAGTAAGTATTTCTAATTGGATACTGGACACTGTGTGATATATACGTCGTGACGTTGGGCTTGTGTATTTGTTTTGATCAATGGATCAGCGTCATCGCCTTATCTTCTAAAATATTACTGTACTCACCTAATAATTTGACGTCTGTTAACTTTTTACAATATATCTTGATTATTCATCTTATTTAAAAATCTTGTACAAATATAAAAATATAAGTCATGTCCAAAATACATTTAATGATAAAACAAATAAAAAAATATAAATGATAATTACGTATTTTTTAAATAAGTTGTGTCAAACATTAAAACCAAAATAGAGTACTACATTAATTTAGGCCAGGAATTATTTTTCTTTGACATTAAACTGCTCCACTGAATGTACAGGGCCGATAAACATATCAAGTCCAGTGCCAGTGTACATCGCCAAGTTGGCTTGCCAGCAAGCAAAATGCTGCTCTCGGTTTGCGTGTTGCTGGGTGGTCTGTTAGCTTGGTAGCTACAGTAGCTTGGTTTAAGCAAAATATTGGTGCTGTGTCCAAACCTTGCTTAATTACTACAGCTTAATTAAGTGATTAGGCTGCAAAAAATGTCGGAGGAGCTCGATCGTGAGCTTAGCTAAGCTTAAGCTGGCTCCACGTCATTTTCTTTTCCTCCCCCTCTCGTTCTTCCTCTTCACAAGCTCGCCCCCCTCACCCCGACCTTGCCCTCGCTGCTTCCGCCGCCCCGCTACCCACCGCCGCACCGGAGGCCCCGGCTGCTCGACCCCTCCCGCGGAGCTCTCCCCTCGCCGCTAACAGTCCGGGCTGGCGCCGTGTTCGTCGACGAGGACTCATGGGCCGGCGGAGCAGCGAAGGGGAAAACAAAAGCAAGCGGGTGCTTCTGCTGCGGCGGCGGACGCCGTGGCTAAGGAGGAAGCACCCTCCGTGGACGTAGACGAGGCGCCCAGCGGACAGTGGCGGCGCAGCGTCGTTGCCGGAGAAGCGGCGGGTGGCGATGGAGGAAAACCCACCATCACTCGCGCCGCCGACCGCGGAGGGTGGAGGAGGGCCCCCTCGGGAGGACGAGGCGAGCCTATCGTCTCGGGAGGCAGCGCGCCACGCGCGATGGCGACTCGTCTCAGAGCACGCCACGCCGGGGCTGCGACGGCGGAGGACGCGCCACGCGCGGTGGCAACGGAGCAGAGCGCGCCACGCGCGGCGGCAACGGCGCAGAGCGCACCACGCGCGGCGGCGGCGGCGATGGCGCAGAGCGCGCCAGGCGAGGCGGCGACTGCACAGGGCGCGCCAGGCGAGGCAACGGCTGCACGGGGCGCGACAGGTGGGGCTGCGACGGGCAGAGCTCGCCACAGGCGGCTATGGCGCCAGAGCTCGCCACACACCGCGACGACCACGAAGGTGATGAAAAGTTGCTACCTTTATTACCTATTGGCCTCTCTTACGCTAGAGCCCAAGCGGGAAAATTAACTACTGCTACTTAATTGAGCTGCCTTAAAGGATTTATTATTCTACATGTACGTCAATTACGAGTAATCATTTGTGTGACTCACTGCTGTTGGGGATGCTTGGCGACGCAAGAAGGCAACCGGGGTCGATGGTGATGGCAGCAGTGACGACGGTTCATGCGGTGTTGATGGAGGAGGCACCAACAAGCCCTTTATCACAAATTGTCCTCTCATGGACAATCGAGGATGTCTTATTGGATGATGAGCTTCACAAAAGCAAGGTATAGTATTGTTGTTGTTCTGTGGTGTTTTTTCAATGGAAGACCTTTTACCGTACTTGGAGGTATCTCATGAACCTCCCGATCTATTATTACACATCCCCCATTAATTACTTGAAGGGTAATTAAGGAATAAGAAAATAACATAAACAATGGCTAGCTCATTTTTAATTTGTTTTTAGCCACGATTTCTCACTCTGTTACGGCTTCCACCCCTCAAACTTCCTCCATGGTGATCAACAACTTGCCCTAATTCTTATCTTTCTGCTCACTGTACATTTCTTGAATGATGCATTACTATTGATCAATTACTTTCTTAATGCTTGTTATATTGTCCATCATTAATAATCAATTACTTAGTTCTACCAACAATGGCAAGGCCTGCATATATTTGATCAATTACTTAGTTTTTTATCATCCGGTTCATGGTCCGTAAATATTTAATTATTGATCACTTACTTAGTTTTATTAGTGGTTTTACGATATGTAATACTAATGAACTGTTTAGATTAATACATGAGTAAATTGCATTAACGGTACACAAAATTGTCAGGTGGGTGCAATCTAGTACACTAACTTGTAAAACGCTTGTTTCGATGCACAAACTTATTTGGTGCGTGCGAACTAAGGCCAAAACATTATTGAAAGCTAATTAAAATATCACACACATATATGAGAGGGGCATGAGGCATGTTATATGTGCAAATAACCTCTATATTTTATATTTATTTTATTTTTCTATTATTTTCTCTAACCTCTGCATATTTTCTCTATGTTTAATAAATGTGGTTTTCTCTATATAATTAGCATGCCTTATTGGTCCTCTACAGTAAGCACATGCATGTCTATATATATGCATGCTCCTGACATGTGTGTCTTCGTATCATCTTAATCAACATCTAAGTTAGTACGATTAGCCACGGCGTACCATTTTGGTCTTGGCTCGCATGCACCAGATAAGTTCGTGCACCAAAATAAGCATTTTACATGTTAGTGTACTAGATTGCACCCACCTAACAGTTTCGTGTACCGCTAATATAATTTACTCTTAATACATGATCTCTAATACTCCCTCCGTTCTAAAATATAAGAATTTCTAGGTTGTTTAGCGGGGATTAAAGTTAAGAAAAAACAACTTTTAGTACCCCTCAATAAATGCGGAATAAATGAAGGTGGGAAGGTAGGTGGGGGTAAGATTGGAAGAAATTTGAATGGAAAGTGATTGATGGGACAAGTAGTACTGTGTTAGAAATCCTTATATTGTGAAATAAGATTTAAATACTACAAATCCTTATATTTTGGAACGGAGGGAATACTCTGTAATCGACGTTGCACCTGATTCTCTGACAATTTGAACACCGGAAAGAACTCCTGATGTGGTGTCTCTTTATTTATTTGCCTTTGATTCTTTGACGAGATAATGTGTGCCAAATTACCTATTTAACCTTTCCATTTGTAAATCGTTAGATTAAAGGTAATCAATGGCTCACAAAATTTCCAAGTGCCGTAGTATAGTCTCTTTGAATGGATGAATAGAATTACTTTCCCTTTTCCACTTTCTGAATAGACAGCTACAGAGTTTTCCATATACTAATTTATTTAATAAAAAATTGTTACACAGATTGGGAAATTTCCTACTTATTTTAAATGCGTTGATGAATACTTGGATCTATATTCACAATTTGTATTGGAAGAGACGCGGTCAAATCTGAAAGCATCATTGCATAATTTGAGCTCATCTTCATACTATCATATCAAAGAAATGCTGAGATGTGAATCCTCCCGTGTGTTCTTTGCTGAAATTCATCTCCGAGAGATTAAGTTGGAGTCCAATCATTCCTACCGGATGGCTAAAGATGGAGATATCTTTTTATTTAGCAGTCAGCCTCCTCATATTGGTGATCTTGATTTCTCATCGGTTTGTCTTGGTATGGCGTTTGATACAAGCCAGTATACAAGTTGCCACAGAGGGTTTAAGGTGCTGGTGGCAGATAAAGATCACACAAATTATTGGCAAGAAAACATTAAATTTGGCACCTTTTTTGATCAGTATCATGGATGCTTCAAAAACCTGGTGTGCGCTCAAATTTAAGAAAACAGAAAGCAACTGTTTAGGCGTCAAATCAGTATTAAGCCTTACTGAAACGGTAAGAGAGAATTATTAGAACCAAATGTTTTAGTCATGTTTTTAGTTTGCACTCTATCTAATTTTGTTTTGTGTTTTCTTGGTTTTGTAGGCTAATACTGATTGCAGAATGTGTCAAAGTTCATTCGACTTTGAGAAGGTTAGACTAAGTCATCTAAACCAACAACAATTCTATTGCCTTCAGTCTGTTGTTTCAGCAGTCCACTGCAGACATGAAAAACACGTGGAGCTCATACAAGGTCCTCCAGGCTCTGGAAAGACAAATATTGCAATTGCTTTGCTTCAGGTGTTGCACAACTTGAACCTGAAAGTTGTGCTATGTGTCCCAAAGGCAATTAACATTGTGAAGCTCTTAATGAGTCTTGATACATGCCTATTTCCTCTAGAAGATGCTCTTGTGCTTGATAACCTAGATGGCTTAGATTTAGCAAAAAAATTTCAGCGACATTGCTTATCTCATAGGTCACAAGATTTCCTGGTGGATATGACATTGTTTAAACAATGGTTGGGTGAAATGTTTGTGCTACTTAATCTAGATCCATATTGCACTAAAAAATGTGATCATGAGACCACAAGAACTAGATGTAGCACCAATAGTCTTCTTGTATTCACATTGAGTTCATTCAGAGAGAAGTTTACCAAGCTTATCATGAATAAACAATGGTTGGCAAATTTGAAAGAGAGGTTTTCAGAAACTTATTTGTCGGATGGTAGTGCTAATGGCATAACAAACTTGTTGAGCATGTTGAAGAGTTTTGAGGATTTGTTATGTCATGAGAGGTTACACGACAAACATGTCCAACGGGCATTTGGATTAATTTCAGTTGCTTCTAAATTGGGAGGAAATTCTGTTGCAAAAGAACTGAATGATTCAAGGCTGCAATGTGTGGATTTCATTCAAAGATTCAGAAGCTCACTCAAATTGCCAAAGTTTGTGGATAGGAAGTCTGTTGAGGACTTCTGCATTAGACACGCTAAAGTCATCATTTCTACTACTCAATCATCTTTTCGGCTCCATGAAGCAGATATGGAACCAATCAATTTATTCATAGTAGATGACGCAGCCAAAATCAATGAGTGTGACCTGATTATTCCATTGCGCCTTCCAGTGACACACATTTTGATGCTAGGTGATGACTTGAATCTACAGCCTGTGGTCAGAAGCAAGGTAATATTTTCTTTGTGATTTTGTAGTGTATTTGTTCATATGATTAAACAATATAAATGCTAGCTGATGCAAATGATATCTTTTATTTATGAAATGGTTAGGTATGTGAAAATGCTGGGTTTGCTATGAGTCTTTTCAAAAGATTGCTCAATTTGGGTTTTCGGAAGCATATGCTCATGGAGCAGTATGCAATTCATCCATCCATTTGGCAGTTCCCAAATGAGAAATTTTATGAAGGGAGAATCAGAAACGGCGCAAATGTTGCTTCTCCTGAATATGACAAACAACTCAAAGGTCTTAAGTTTCCCAATTATTGCTTTATTGATGTCACTGGAATGGAGGGACCTGGCTGCATAGAGAAAACCACTGTTGAGCTTGCCACAATCCAATACATGCTTGAGACCATTTCCCAAAGTATGTCTTCTACATAGTTACCACTTGTTGTAATTGTTTGAGGCTGTTTTTTCGGCAATGCTATAAATGCCTTGATTTACTGTTTTTTTATTTTTGATTCAGGATTGGAAGAGTCTGATCAAGTGGTTGATGTCGGTGTGGTTTGTCTATGTGGCAGCAATGTTAGTGGAATCAAAAGTTTTCTAAGAAAAAAATATGCAACTCACAATAGAATCAAGGTTCATGCTGAGTCTGCTGATAGTCTTGAAGGAGAAAATTATCAAGTGGTAATTCTATCACTGCTTTCTAAAGATGAGAACACGATTCTTAAGATCGAAAAGATGAATGCCGCCCTTACCAGAGCAAGGTTCGTGAAAAAGATTGAAGTCAAAGTTGATTTGGCTGTACATTTTACTGTAGCTTCTAATAACAGTTATATATTGGCTACATTTTTCCTTTCATGCAGACACTGTTTGTGGATGTTTGGTGAAGCTGCTAGTGTATCTGCCAGAGGGGGAGTCTTCAAAGAATTAGTTGATGATGTGATAGAGCGAAAGTGTTTCTTGAAGTGGAACACAGTGGCTACAAGTCATTCAAAATATGCACTTGGGTCTGATTATTTCCATGTTTCTAGCTTTGCATGTTCAAATGAGACCATACACAAGGTAATGTCTATATACTGTAAAAAAAAGACATCTGTTATATGAAATTTTTGTTTGTTTTGAAATAAGCCTTAAAATTTCGTGTTGGCAAATTTTCTTATTACAATGTTAAGAAACTTTTTTTTCAAAGAGCCAGGGGAGACATAATTCAATTTTACCTTCTGTTTGTATCCCAGCCCTGCGTCCATAGAGGCACAAAACCACAGATTGTACCTTTTTGATGTGTAATGCGAAATCAGATCATGCTAAGTTTTTGGGAGTGTTGTTTAAAATAAGTTGTTACACACACATTACTTGCTGATTGTACCGAATCGTGTACAATGATAGTGCATAACGATTTCCATCAAAAGAAGTGTTATAGTGACCTATTATTTTGTCCTCTTTTAGGTATGCAAAGAATTCACATGGTATGGGAGACCTAAGAGGACAAAATATATCTTAGCACCTCTACGTGACCAAGGAAATTCTGGTACACATGAAGTATCTTGAAATTCTTCCTTGCTGTTGTTCAATTGTTATTTGATTCCACATGGAAAGATTTTACAGTTGGATCATCTTATTTCTTGTCTAACAGATACATGCACTATGCATTCATGTTTGGGAGCAATGGAGTCTATGTACAAACATCAGTTTGCTTGTTTGGAACCACCGCAGGATTTTAGTTGGATTTTATCCACTGATAATTTGATGGAAGAATACACAGCTGATGTTACCAGTAAACTTGGATCTGAGGAAATAGAGAAAAGGGGTAATCGTCGACTTGATACTGTACTGAAAATATTAAAGGAACGTGGTGTCATAGGCAGAAGAAACCAACAGCCTGAGGTAATATCTATTTTAGATGTATCATGTAATGTGCTGTTTGATAGGCTAAAGTTTGCATTATTTTAATTATTATTTTGAAAATTACAGCCACTCTTGGATATACAGTTAATTGAACAGTAAATTCTGACTTGCAGATTACAAGTCGTTTCAGAATCAAATCTCACTCTCAACTTCCAATCGAGAAGGACAAAGAGGTAACGGCCGTCGTCAATACTGTCAAGGATGGAAAAATACTAGTGGCGCATTTCCGCATCTCAGAAAACTACTACTCCTTGAGGCCAGGGGAGATTTACCACTACGACTGCCAGAAGCCCTACCTTAACCCCTTGTCTTCTTTACCGGCTTCTCATGCAGTAATGATAATTGGCTTGGGAGCAACCATTACAAAAGCGATGAACAGAAAAGGAAAGAAGCGTGCAGTACATCTCTGCCTACAGAACAGCGCGGGCAGTCTATTTGGCGAAAATGGTCGTGGTTACATTGGGTTGGAATCTGTACGGGGCCTGTATCAACTCGATATTTGAAACAGTGCTAGCTACTTCTCTAGCTGCCAAGTTCTCTCTGCTGCTTGATCACACCATTCACTAGTTCCATCCCCGTCCCCTTCAAGTTTTGATTTGAAACAGTGCTGCTTCTCTAGCTGCTGCTGCTGCTGCTACTTGTATGGCCTGATTCAGGATGGCATTTCTGATTCAAGTTTTGCTGGTCTTTCTGGAGTATCTATTTGTCTTGTACATATCACATCAGCAGTGAACTTGCATTAACTGTTCCTAGGTCAAACTGAACAAAGACACGCTTGAACTACCTTTCTGTAGGTGCCTATTTCATTGCACCAATGCACATATTGCCCTTTCTTTTGCATTCTTCAGTTATGTAGGTAGTTGTCAAGCATTTCTCCTGGAAGATGTGGTACGTTGTGCACATACCTGTGTCTTTATGGTTGCTGTGGCATATGATTTTCCTTTTGGACAGTGGCATATGATCAGATTATATGACTAGATTTTTATCTCTATTGTAAATCGCCTGGGCTGGATTATCTTCGTAATTGGGAAAATCATGTCCTACCAAAACAAAACGGTACTTCAAATTATACAAATAAATTTATATTTTAAAGTAACTTTCACACAATATTAGTTGTTTCATAGCTATTAATAATATATTATAAGAAATCAATGGTCAAAGTTTACTTTTATAGATTTCTCAGATCAAAACACACTTACAAGAATGAAGTGGCAACACTTACCCTACTCATCGAATAAAAGATCCAAACATAGCAAAAAATCACCAGACCTGGTTTTACCAGTTCGTCGCACGGGCAGCCTAGGCTGCAGCATGCTTGTTCTCAAGCTCACGGATCATACAGATTTACATAAGACTTCAGTGATAATTCAAATAGCATAATTATACGTAGGTTCATCGTAAAATGATAGCAATGGGATGACTGGAGTCCAGTACAACGTGATCACAATTGGCATGAGTGACTACTTCAATATAATGTGCCAACATCTTAAACATGCCAAAATCAACATAATCCATTGTTGCTGCCTTACAGGCACAGGGTATAGTTTACATATAAACAGCTAGTTAAGCTAAATCTTGAACTCACAGCTCTTGAGATTTGACGTGAAGGTTGCTGCATTAATTTAAGCACACTTTAACTAAAGACGCTATCAAATATTTCCATAGCATCCATCTCCCAAGGAACCGATTCAACCGATTCATCATCAGAGACATCATCGCTCAAGTACATGAAGGGGAAACCGGTATTAAAGTGGCCAATCTCAAATCCAACTTCATCATTAGCAGGGTGCTTCAGAGCATCCATCCCTTGATTCACGCATGCATGACAGTAGCCTAATTTTAAAAACATACACATGAATACGTAAAGCAATAATTTTGCAACAAACTTAAAGATAAGTGTTCATCTTGAACAAAACAAATGAGAAGGCAGGCATACCATTGTCATGCGGCTTCAATGGGCAGCATAAATAAACTTTCTCCCCATATATTTGCTTCACTTCAGCAAAATAGCGCATCAATGACCAGCCTTCTGAGGTGGGCTTCTTCATCTTCACTGTGAAGTTATAGTGGTGGAAAACTTTCTGATATGCATCCACACTAAAACATTGATGTTGAAGCTCATCTAGTTCGTATACCACATCCTGAAACAATACCTCATAAGGAAACCTTTCTGGGTTTAATAGGAAAAGAGAACAGATGGAACCACACATACTCTGAATTCATTTCTTCCTTCAACATATTTCTTAAAAGCCAGCATGACTTCCTCGCTCATCCATCTTTTACCGTTCTGAATGATTTCTTCAGTAGACACTTTATGCCTGTTACACAGAAATAGACTGACTGAATGCCATTTTTTATAGTGAAGTGTTCCGTAAGGATTTGCACAAGCATATACGTTTGGCTCTTAGCTACTTCAACTAGAGGATTGCACTGTCTAGATCAATAGAAGTCCACCCCCATCTTGGCTGGCCATTAAAGATGACATGGCACCGTCAAGCTTTAGCTTGCGTACGCCTAAAGTGTATCATATCACTAATTTCTAATGGGATTAGTTTCAGAGTTGGGCCTTACCTTGATTTTCTCATATAATTTTGGAGATCTAAATGTGAAGTTGACAAGCTCAGAGACTCAAAGAACAAACCAATGCAAGTTTAGGGATGTAAGGTGCCCCTTAATCCATATATAATTAAAAATTTACAATGTTGTAGCAATATAAACCGTTGCACGCTTCAAAACCAAAATGTCCAGCAAGCAAAATGGGCCTAAATAATTATAGAAATATTATTAACTTAGGTATACTATAAACATATTTTACATGGTGACAGGTGACAAATACCAACGGATCAATTCTGAATGATGCACTCCTACAACTAATTAATCTGATTCATGGCCAATCCAGAAATTTGAGTTACAAAAGCATTAAGAGCATCAAGTAGTGATGACAGATCTTGCTGTACCAAATATTATGACAGAATTCGAGTAATATAGACACTATCCAGAATACCATCAAGTGAGAAATATTTTGTTGTCATAAAAAAGAAATAATAGATTTGTGTGATGAACATTATTAAGAACATCAAGAAGTGCTGATAAATTTGGTCATAAAAATGTGATGATTAACTATGAATAGAACGAACAAAGGAATATGAGCAATGCAACCTAAAGTTCAAAATATTATTGAGATAAGTAAATTGCAACACAAAGATTTGAAACATTACTGTGCTACATCTTCAGCAGCAGAGGAAAGGGACTCTGAAACTTCAAATGTCTGTCTTGGTTTCTGAGATGATTGGGCATCCAACTCACGCGGCTTAGATGACTCGGCTAGCTCTGCTGCATTGGGCTGTGAAGCATCTTTGGGTGGGTCACGGAAGCCATTTAACATGGCTTCGAAACCCTCCATGAGGTCGTCAAACGTGTGTTCAGCCAGGTACAAATTTATTTTCCGTATGCTCTCTGACCTGAATCAGATCACACCCAAGAGATTATAAAAATTAAATTTATGAATAAGAGTAATGTAATTGGAGACATAAAAGTCTTGAGAAAGCAGAACAACCAGCATTGAATCATCATACAGGTCATATCAATCATGGTTGGGACTTGGGAAGTGCTTACCTTGGAGACAAAACCTCCTCCGTAGCTGGCAGCTCGGCAGTTGCAGAATCAGGCAAATCACTGTCCATGCTACCAGTATGCACCGCGGCCCTAGATCAGAACAATTTAAACCCAGAAAGTCAGTCAACATCTATTCCAATTCATGCAAAGAGAATAAAAAGGTGTCCTTAAAGTTATTTTAACAGCAAATACTTGTAACTATACTGCTCTTAACCTGACTCATGAATTATGAAATACTTTGTGAGGTTTATGCTAGTGATTCAGCAACAGGAGGGACGCTAAAACTCATGTAGACCAGTTTGAACTGAATGAAGAACAATACACAACTTGACTTTTATTCTGAAAAAATAATTACATATAGCAAGCAGCAACCCTGCAAGTGAAAATGAGGCAGCTGCTGCTAGCGTTCATAGCACCTAGTTCGCTGGCTCTTTTGAGAGCTTGGAATGGTTCATCCAAAAGAAATCACTTTTAAACAATTAAACTGCAATCACATAGCACTTCTATCATCCATGTGTTCTGTACTTCTATTCATCATTTCACCACCGGTGGTGGACGAAGAATTATGGTGGGTTGCACAATATGACAAGTAATAGTGATGTCCACAAACTTTCCTTATCTAAGAACGTGGTGTCAACACACAGATTCGTGATGGAGATAAAAAAAGCAGTCTTTTCTGAAATGTAGCCAATAAAGCCCAGAGGTGGTTGGCCCGCATGGACTGCCATCTGTATCCTGTCATGTGCTTTTGGAAATAGGTAAAATGATCTAAATATCAATCTGATGGATTCTCTAAGAAGGTTTGGGGAAATTATTAGGGATTTCACTCTCCCTCACTTGTTTAATTGCTCATACTATGGCTTGGTTGGTTTGGTTGTTTCTAACTGTGCATGCGCTTTTTCTTGCGTTGAATCGAATAGGACTGACCTGCAGATGGCTCCAAGAGTGCAAGTCAGAGTGATCACAAGGACACCTTGGGCTAGGATAAGATATGGCCATGCTAGGGGTGAAGTAAAAAAAAATGTAATTATCATATGATTTTCCACTAACTTAACTTAGATTCACAACCCTTGGAAGTGGACTGAGATTTGTGCAAAACACATCAGATGTTTTGGGGATAGTAACAAATTAACAACCACCCCGTTATTTCAATAGAATAAAGGTCACACCTGTCAGTTGAATCAGGTGCAGAGGGTGAATCATTCAGTGATAGTGTCTTGAATTTTGGCATGTCTGTAGTAGTAGCACCAAGCTCACTACTGCTCACCTCACTTGCATCCTTCTCAGCCCTGAGCAG
Source organism: Oryza meyeriana var. granulata (assembly GCA_003991445.1). Classification (NCBI taxonomy): domain Eukaryota; kingdom Viridiplantae; phylum Streptophyta; class Magnoliopsida; order Poales; family Poaceae; genus Oryza; species Oryza meyeriana. The sequence goes on from RYFJ01003230.1 coordinate 17,058, forward strand.
ATCATGTTGTTCAGATATTATGAAGGTATATTGCAAAATGCGCAAAAGAGTAGGTTTTTTAAAAAAGAAAATTAAGAGAGACACCCACATACTGTGATTCAATCTTTGATTTTACTTGTCCTCGTCTGCCTCGGGATCGCTTGGGGCAGTCTGAATAAAGAACACTTTGCCGAATGAGAGTTCTGGCTCTAGCTGCTGCACCTCCACGTCTCCTGCCAAGGTTGTAAATTTTAGCCAAGTTTTACTAACAGCAATACATATATCTTGAATCTATATTCTTCCAAGGCGATAGATGGTGTTATTTGTTCATTCCTTTCGTAAGGAGGTGTCAGTTTAGGGGCCAATAAAAAGCTTGCTGCCAACACATAATGAGGTGAAGCAAAGGCAAAAGCTAAGCACAGAGACACGCCTTATGGCCAGATATCACAACACTACTTGTTGACCAGGTTAAAAAAAAAACATTCACTGCAGAACACCTATAATAGCCAAACAAAATATCTCAGCGCCCATAAACCACCACTCAGCAGGAGCACAACATGGAAGATTTGTTCTACTAAGAAATAATTGTGGAGAATGAAAATTACCCTTCAAAACTATTTTTCCCCCCTTCAGTGGCTGCTACTTAGAAACAGTATTCAGGCTATAAAATGGTTGCAAAGGTGGCACAGCCTGGAATTGCAGTGGAGGAAAGGAGGGAGGCACGTGATAAACATTTCATCGCCGTCCTATGAATAGAAACATGTGCAATTTGCTAAAATTGCGGTTTTGATTGCAATGCACCAAGTAATACCCAGCATATTATGCTGTTGCAGGGCCAATTAGGTTAAATATGAGACAAGACGGGTGCTGGAGGGCATAGCAGAAGTACCCTTGGTTCTTTTACGGAAATAAACTGTAAATCGACCTTGTACAACACCATTCCTCCAACAATTTACTCAAAATTAGTTCTTTTGTGTGTCTCTGCGAGTGTGTGTGGAGTGGTGGAGGTTCTCCCCTGCCAGTCTGCCACTGCAACAGAAAGGGGAAGGAGAAAGGGAGGGAGGAGCTCACCCAGTAACATGAGAGGTCAACGTTTGATCTGGACGGATGAGGTCGAGTTGCTCGAACAACTCTGGGTGCCTCCGACCAAGTCGCTCATCAACGCTTTCTTCCCGTGGAAGAAATTGGGCTCCCCTACGGCCAGGTCGACGGCGAGAGGGAAGGTAGCGGCCGGCGAAGGGCACGTCTCCCCCGCCGGTAGCAGGGTCGCCGCCAGCATCGCCGTCCATGGCGACGGCGAGAGTTTGGGGAATTTTGGTTTTAGGGTTTGGGTTCGGGTGTGTGGGGGGAGCTTCCGGCTGAATCTATTGTTTGCTCCCGGCCGGAGGTTCCGGCTAACTACGGACGAGGGCCCGGGCAGGGACGCTGACCCCGGGCGAGTTCCCGGGAGAGGGCCCGGGCAGGCCGGACGAGGGGCCCGGGCACGGGCGAAGACCGGGAGCGGGGCGCGGGCGCGGGCGCGGGACGCGGACTCGGACACGGTCCCGGGCGCCGACAACGTATACGAGTCGGATCGGAGACCTACCTAGTCCGGCACACGTACGTGTATATACAGGGTTGGAAAAAGAAAAAAAAAAGGAAAGTGCATACATTGATCGTGTTAACGGTTTCACATTGTATATATTTATTTATTAGATTTGGATTTTTTTGGTACACCAAAACTTTTTTAACCATCCATTATCCTTTGATCCAAGGGCTAATATTCCTCTTATCTCTCGAGTGGTAAGATGTTACTAATTGCAATTAAAGGCTGTTATTATTAATTACTATAATAAAAGCAAGAAGCAATGTTTCCTTGCATGTACAAAAAATTCATAATTAATACCTAGAATAAATATGCTAAAGATGCAGAGCAGGTGAAGATGCTGGCCGCCGACGTGGACGCCAAGGCCGAGGCTCTCGGGACACGAGAGGCGGCCCTGGAGGACGGGGAGAACTCCCTGGCCCGGCGGGAGGCGGCGGTGAAGGCTGCCGAGGCTGGGCAGGCGGAGATAGAGGCCTCCCGGAAATGCGCGGCCGACTTCGAGGCTGTGGCGCGCGGGGCCGCCATCCGGGCCATGTCCAGCGGCTCCCCATCATCAGCAAGGGCGGCCAGCTCAGCCGAGAAGCTGGCGAGGGCAGAGAAGCGGCTGCGATCGGCGCACGGTAGCCTCGCCCTCCGGAAGGAGCTCGACGGCGAGATCGCAGCCTGCCTAAGGCGGTTCGGCTCCAACGTCCGGGGGTGTCTCAAGCGCTCCCGCGGAAGCCCGGGAGGCCCGCCGAAGTCGGTCATGAGCTGGTGGAGTTCGGCGACTTGCTGCCCACGCTGGACTCGCTCCCCCGGCGACTTCATGAGGTCCTGGAGAAGGAGGGAACAGAGCTCGCGACGCAGGTGGCGGAGTACGTCCTCGGGTGCTACCGGGCGCGGGATGAGGAGTTCTCCCCGGGCCCGGTGCTGGAGGGGTTCCCCGCCGAAGGAGAAGAAGAGGCTCGGAAGGCCATGGCCGACGCCGCTGCGACAATGGCCAGGTTCTTCAACCGGGGGGAGTACCTTGAGGATTCAGGGACCGACGAATCCGACGAAGAGGCCGACCCCGAGGAGTGATCTCCCCCGCGCGGGACGCATGCTTGTACCTTGACTCCACCTATTTTGTACAAAGAAAAACATTGTATATATATATGACTATGTTTGCGTTTTCGTACCTTTGCGTTTTGTACGGGAAGTTGCTTATATTCGGCACCCCGCGCTCCGAAGGCGTGGTGCTTGTAGTTGTCTTAGCGTTTTTCCTTTCCTTTCCGACTCCACGGGCCCGGGAACGCCGAGCGCTCCGCGGCGTCCGACTCCGAATGCCAGCGGCTGTGAACGGCCGTAGCGCCAAAGTCCCCCCTCCGTGGCCCGGGGTAACTGCCCGCCCCGGGTGCTCACCCCCGGAGGGCAGCGAACGTGACAGTTGTTCGGCCTGGGACCAGCCCGGGAGCTCGGTCCCGCGAGACGCGAGGACCTGGGCGCGGGTCTCGCGGAGCGGTAAAGTCCACGGGTTCGACCCCTTACGTCTCCCGGGTCCGGGGGCCTTCTGTGCTCCCGGGCGTCGTTGGCCCGGGAACGCAGCGAGGCCGCGCGAACGGGCTGCTAGAAGGGAGAAAATACGAAAAAACGTCCCGCGTGGGTCAGGTATGGACGTAGCGCTAAGCTCGCGCCTCTTGACTCGGCGGGAGCCTCTCGGGGACCGACCTCGACCGAGCCCGGGGTCGCCGGACAGCGAAGCACCCGGCGGCTTGGCGGTGGTCGGGGTGGAGCTGGCCAGGCCGGGCACCGCTGCCCGCCCCGGGAATCTAGGCTGGCCCGACGGGGGGCGCCGCCCGAGTCCCCGGGACATCGACAGTGTCCGGGGCGCGGTCCAGGACCCGGCCACCAGGCCTCAGCCACCGGGGCGGCACTAACCCAGCGGCTCACGCGTGCGGCTTCGGCAAATTCCGCTTCGCCCCCGGGGCCGAGGAGAGCGAAACCCGTGGCCATATAAACGGGGAAGGAGTAGAAATTTGAGTGATGTTTAAAGTTGAGTAAGATCACGTATCTGGATGTTGAAAACAGTGGTGTGGCTACGTGGGCACGACCTCGGGGCTAGGGGAGCCGCCAGGCGCCAGTCCCTCGGGCAAGAATCGGCGCCGGGAAGGGATCTGGGGTGACGCCCCCTGGCTGGGGCCCGAGATCTGTCCAGTCCCGGGGTCCCGGGAACATCTTCACGGGCGAAATCACGCCGGGCCCAGGGTCCCGGGAACGTTCTCCCCAAGCTCCATTACGTCGGGCCCCGGGTCCCTAGAACGTTCCCTTCCCGGGGCACGTTACCGGGGCGCTGGCACGAGCACCCTTCTTGAGCCCGCCGTGGAAAGGCCTAATCTGCACAGGATGAACTGTGAGAGCATCTGGCTCGTTCCTTTGTCGATTCCATGCTACGAATCGTGGCGTCGACCACCTGCTGAAAGCGTCCTCGCGGTCGCGACCGTGCAAAGGGAGAGACTACGCACAAGCATCTCGCTCCCTACCTCTGGAAAGAACCGAGCCCGAAGCTAGCCAGGCGGGACACCGGAGCCACCGGGACCCGGGGCGCTGCCCGGAGGGCGCCACCACGGACCCGTGGGCTCGACAATGCCTCGGACCTAGCGTGTCGGGAAACGGTTGCTCGTCGGCAGGGAACTGATGATAGTGCGCAAACCCCAACCACAGCACGGGCGCGGCCCGATTATGCTACCAGGGGGTGAGACCGTCACGAACGCAACACACGAAAAAAGACAAAAGGCACGAGACCGGGAAGGGTATTTAAAAATGCTGTTTGATAAAGCGGATGTACATGGTGGCGGCCCCCGGCCAGCGTTGAGGTTTAGGAGGAAACCGGCGCTGGCCCGAGCACCCCGCAACTTACAGAATGTGTTTATGGATAAAATTTGCGAAGATGCTCGATGTTCCAGGGATTGGGAAGCGGGGTCCCGTCCTCCTGGCCTAGTCTCACTGAGCCCGGTCGTGAGACACCGATCACTAGGAAGGGGCCTTCCCACATGGGGAAAGTTTATTATTTCCGGCACGTGTGAGGACACGGCGGAGGACTAAGTCCCCGACCTGGAGTGATCGGGCCCGAACCTTACGCTGATGGTAGCGCTTGAGGCTCTGCTGGTAACGAGTGACGCGGAGCGAGGCACGCCGCCTTCGTTCCTCGAGGAAGTCGAGGTTGTCAAGCTGCATGTCGTTGTGGTCGGGGTCGTCGCTGTAGCGCTATACCCGGGGAGAGCCAAAGGTGAGCTCTGATGGCAGCACGGCTTCGGCGCCGTACACCAGGAAGAACGGGGTCTCCCCGGTCGCCCGGCTTGGCGTGGTACGATTTGCCCACAGGACCGCCGGGAGCTCGTCGATCCACTTGACGCCATGTTTCTTGAGGTCTTTGTAGGACCTTGTCTTGAGGCCCTGCAGGATCTCTGCATTGGCCCGCTCAGCCTGCCCATTGCTCGCAGGGTGGGCAGGGGAGGCGAAGCAGAGTCTGATGCCGACCTCGGAGCAGTACTCGCCGAAAAGCTCGCTGGTGAACTGCGTGCCGTTGTCGGTGATGATGCGGTTGGGGATTCCGAAGCGGCTGGTAATTCCCCAAATGAACTTGAGCGCTGAATGCTTGTCGATGTCGATCACGGGGAACGCCTCCGGCCACTTTGTGAACTTGTCGATGGCGGCATACAGGTGCCGATAACCCCCGACTGCCCGGGGGAAGGGGCCGAGGATATCGAGCCCCCAGACCGCGAAGGGCCAGGACAGAGGGATCACCTGGAATGCTTGCGCCGGCTGGTGGCTCTGTTTGGCGTGAAACTGGCACGCCCGGCAACGCTGGATGAGGTCGAACGCGTCCTGCAAAGCCGTGGGCCAATAAAATCCTTGCCGGAAAGCCTTACCGACCAGGGATCGAAATGCAGCGTGACTGCCACATTCCCCTTCGTGAATGTCAGCGAGGATCTCGACTCCGGAGTCGCGCGGAATGCATTTGAGCAGGACGCCGTTGGCGCCACGTCGGTAGAGGTCCCCTTCCACCATGACGTAGCGCTTAGACAAGCGAGCGATCCTTTCGGCTTCCGCATCGTCTTCGGGGAGATGCGCTCGGAGAAGATATGCCCGGATTTCGTGCATCCACGAAGGCGCGGATGATCCGGCCACGAGGGCCAAGCCCTGGGACTGGACGCGCTTGTCCGTCCCGGGCCCGGATAAGGCTGCCGAGGGGGCCTCAAGAGCTTCCTGGAAAACTCCCGGGGGGATCGGCGCTCGCGAGGACGCCAGTCTTGAGAGCTCGTCGGCGGCGAGGTTGCGACAGTGAGGGACGTGGTGAAGCCTGAGGTCGTCGAAACGGCGCTCAAGCCTCCGCACTTCGTCCACATACGCGGCCAATTGGGGGTCCAGGGCTTGGTACTCCCTGGACACCTGGTTGATGACGAGCTCGGAGTCACCCTGCACCCTCAATCGTCGCACTCCGAGGGCTATCGCTGCACGGAGGCCGGCGAGGAGGCCCTCGTACTCAGCCATGTTGTTGGTGGCTCCGAAGTTGAGGTGGACGACGAAGCGGAACTCGTCCCCGGCAGGGGATACGAGGACGACCCGGCCCCGGCGCTAGGGCGAGAACCCTGTCCGACGCAGGAGCCGTCAAAGTTCATTGTCCAGTAGAGGCGCAGGTCAGGCGCGAGCTCGGGGGCCGCGAATCCGGCGTCCAGCACGGGATCCGGCTCGGGCCCGGGCGTCCACTCCGCCAGAAAATCTGCCAAGACCTGGCTTTTGATGGCGTGGCGCGCTTGAAAATGGAGGTCGAACTCAGCGAGCTCGACCGCCCACTTGGCAACGTGGCCCGTTCCCTCCCGGTTATGCAGTATCTGCCCAAGGGGGAAGGAGGTGATCACCGATACCTTGTGTGCCTGGAAATAGTGGCGAAGCTTCCTGGACGCGATGAGAACCGCGTAGAGCATCTTTTGCGCCTGGGGGTAGCGCGATTTGGCGTCGCGGAGTACCTCGCTGACGAAGTACACCGGCTTTTGTTGCGTGTTCCTCGATCCCAGCCCGCCGGGGGCGGGGAGCTCGGGCTCAGTTCCCTCAGGCGGGAGTGAGCTCTCGCCTAAGGGAATAGGTATGGCCCCGGGGCCCGGGAGCCCCGGGTTTAATGTGGTTGAAATGTACCCGGGTCCCGGGGGCCCGGGCTGGGATGCAGAGTGGATCGGGACGACTTCCCAAGACCCGCTCTCGCCGAGGCGATGCTGTCCTGGTAATCGCGCCCCGTCTGGTGGCGAAGACGATGAAATTGTCCCGGGCGCCACGTCCCTAGGCTCGCACTCGCCTTGGCGAGGCTGCCCTAGTTCGGGCTCCGCGGTGGCGGGCCCGGGAGGTGGATCTCGGGACGCACGCCTGTCTGATTGTGAAAATGTGGAGGTTGTCCCGGGTGCCGCGTCCCCGGGCACGCGCTCGCCTTGGCGAGGTCGCCTGGGTTCGGGCTCCGCGTTGGCGGGCCCGGGGGGTGGATCCCGGGACGCACGCTTGCCTGGCAAGGGGCGCTCGACCACGAGTGCCGTGCTTACCACCTGCGGTGTTGCCGCGATGTAGAGCAACAAATGCTCGTGTGGTGCCGGTGCCACGAGGACAGGGGGCGTAGTTAGGTACCTCTTGAGCTCGTCGAGGGCTTGATCCGCCTCATCCGTCCAGGTGAACTGCCCGGATTTCTTGAGAAGTTTGAATAAGGGGAGGGCACGCTCCCCAAGCCTGGAGATGAAGCGACCCAGTGCGGCCACGCACCCCGTCAGCTTCTGGGCCTCCCGTAGCCTCGTCGGGGGGCGCATGCGGCCGATTGCTGCTATCTTCTCCGGGTTCGCCTCAATGCCGCGGCTGGACACGAGGAACCCGAGGAGTTTGCCGGCCGGGACCCCAAAGACGCACTTGTTCGGGTTCAGCTTCATCCTTGTGCATCGGAGGTTGCTGAACGTCTCGGCCAAGTCGTGGAGCAGGGTCGCGTGGGCATGCGACTTCAGCACCAAGTCATCGACGTAGGCCTCCATGTTGCGACCTAGCTGCGATTAAAACGTTATACGGACAGCGCGCTGAAAGGTGGAACATGCATTCTTTAACCCAAAAGGCATGCAAACGTAACAATAAGCCCCCTGAGGGGTAATGAAAGAAGTTTTTTCCTCGTCCTCCTCCGCCATCCAGATCTGATGATAACCAGAGTAGGCGTCTAAAAAACACAAAAGGTTGCACCCCGCAGTAGAGTCGACTATCTGGTCTATGCGGGGCAGAGGGAATGGATCTTTGGGGCAAGCCTTGTTGAGGTCGGTGTAGTCTATGCACATGCGCAGCTTCCCGTTGGACTTGGGGACGACGACCGGGTTGGCCAGCCACTCCGGGTGGACGACCTCACGGATGAAGCCAGCGGCGAGAAGCTTGTCAATCTCCTCGCGGATGAAGGCTCGGTGCTCCGGGGCCTGCCGTCGCACCTTCTGCCGCACCGGGCGGGCAACGAGAGGCCAGGTTAGGCCCTTCGTAATCCCAATGATGGGCAACGAGGGCGCAAGGTTCGTCCCCGGGGCCTTGATCTTCTCGAAGACCTCGGGGGAAAGAATGTTGAGGGCGGCGCCCCCGTCAACAAGGACGCAGCCCACCTTGATGTTGCATATGGTGGGGGAGACAGCCAAGGCGAGCTGCCCCTCTCTGAGTACCCGGGCCGGATGGTCGGTGGGGCCGAAGGTGATCGGGGTGTCCGACCACTTTAGCCTCCAGGACGCCGCTGGGCCCGGGGTCACGGCCAACAGCTCGCGCTTCATGGCCTTGAAGCCACGACGCGAGGAGTGGGCGTGCGCCCCGCCATCGAGAGTGGCGAGGACATTCTCGGGTTCCTGAAACTCGAGAGGCTGCTCCGAATCGGGAGCGGGCTTGGCTTGCTGCCGCTCCTGCTGGAACTTCTTGGTGCGCTCGGCCAGGTTCTAGACGGCGCAGCACTCGGTGAGGTCGTGACGGTCCGTCTCGTGGACGGAGCACCACTTCCGGCCGGCAGCCGGTGGCGGCGGCGCAGGTACGGCCTTCTGCCGCTTGCCGCCGTTGTTGTTCCGGGGGGCGACATCGCCCCGGGGGCCGTCGGTTGCCGCCAAAGCGAAGTTCTCGACAACCTCCTTGCCCTTCTGGCGCTTCCTCCTGTCCCGCCGCGACGCGGAACGTGAGGACTCGCCACCCTCTCCGGGGCCCTGGTCGGGGGCCTCAGGGGGCCTCCTCCTTCCGGGCGCAGAGGTCAGCGAGACTGAACAGCTCAGCCGCGGTTTGGACGTCGCGGGTGCCTAACTTTTCGAGCATGCGCTGGTCGCGCACGCCCGAGCGGAACGCGTGGATAACCGCGTGGGGGGCGATGTGAGGGATAGTGTTGCGAACTTGGCTGAAGCGCTGCAGAAAGTGCCTCAGTGCCTCGTCCCTTCCCTGACGTAGGGCGTGGAGGTCCGCCTCGGTCCTAGGGGCGGAAAGGTGCCCTGGAAGTTTGCCACGAATTGGTGGCAGAGATTCTCCCAAGAGTAGATCGACCCCTCAGGGAGGTTCATCATCCAGGAGCGAGCCTGGGCCTTGAGGGCGACGGGGAAGTAATTCGCCACCACCTTCTCGTCGCCGCCAGCTGCCTGGATGGCGGTGGTGTAGATCTGTAAGAACTCCGAGGGGTCGACGGAGCCATCGTATTTCTCCGGCAAGCTGGGCCGGAACTTGGCCGGCCAGCGCACCTGCCGGAGGCCTGGGGAGAGCGCCAGGCAGCCCGAGCCGCCGTACTGAGCGGGCTCGGGCGATGAGTGACGTTTTCCCGTCAGTGGGTTGGAGCTGGAAGCCTGGGCTTCGGGATGCCCGGCGGCGTCCGCGCGCCGCTCACGCTGTCGCTCCATTGTGACGCGGGCGTCCTCGTGGGTCCGCCTCCGGTTTAGCCGGTTACGGAGGTCGCCCGCGTCGTTCCTGGTCCCGGGCGTGGTGTGAGGTGCCGCACCCCGGGCTTGATTCTGGTTCGGGGCGGTGGGCCAGCTCGCGCTAGAAGTCGCGCGGTCAGAGCTCCCAGTCCTTGCGTGGCCGTCGGCGACGACCCGACGATGGGCCGCGCCCACCAGGTCAGCGACCTCGTTGAGCCAACGCCGCTCCCGGCCTCCGTCCCCGGTGAACGCCGGGGGGTGGCGCAGGAGGGCTTCTGCAGCCAAGAGGGCTCCCTGCGGCGTTGCTGACTGAAAGTTGAGGCTACGGCGCGCCGTAGAGCGGAGCCTTCGTTCGCGCCTCATGGATGATGCCGCGGCTGACCCGACGGGGCACATGTCGGCTCCTTCCGCAAGGGGAGGTGCCGAGGCCGCACCACCGGGCCGCTGCCGGGTGAACTCGGCCCGGCCTGTGCGCGCCGCACGCCCCCAGGAAGACGAGGAGGGGAAATGCGGCGGGTTCGCCACAGGGCTAACGTTGCCCGGCGGGGTGAAGCCATCAGACTCCTCGTCGGAGCCCTGCGGACGATGACCTCCTGCCATGTAACGTATTGGCGATGGGGATGCCGGCGTACCACCTGAAAAGAAAACTCCCCCTACCTGGCGCGCCAGCTGTCGGAGGATGAAACCTCGACGGCGGGAAGTCAGGAGACCCCCTTTGAGATTCGGCCAGGGGAGCTGTTCTCAGGATGGCTTACGGCGTCGGATCGGTTGATATACAAGGGAGACAAGAGGAGTTAGACAGGTTCGGGCCTCACAGAGGCGTAACACCCTACTCCTGTGTGTGTGGTTGCGCCGTGGAGAATGATGGATGTGGGTTGCTGTTTACAAGATGGAGCCTAGGATCTCCAGGCTCTGGCGCTCTTTCTCCTCTCTATCTTTTCTTCTAAATCCTTCTTTCGGGGTCCCTTTTTCGGATCCCTTTTTTGGATCCCTTCTCCCTGCTGGCTTGGGTCCTCCTTTTATCAGCGAAGGGGTAGCCCACAGTGCCGGGTGCAGAAAATGAGGGAGAGTCTCTCTAGGTTTGGTATGATTTGTCTTGTCACGCACGCCCTCTACTCAGTCCTCGCCGGAGTCAGTCGGCACGTCTTGCTGCGGGCGGTTGAGGCGTGGAAACGTGACACCGCATGCCGTCGCCGCCGATGTCAAAAGTCTCTGACTCCACAGTCGACAGGCAGCAGAGTGGGTGACGGGGCGCGTCACGCCCCGTCGCCTCGTCATTAATGCGGGTGGTTGGGGAGCTGACCAACCCAGGCCGGCCTCGTGCCCGGGGCAGAGAGCTCTCCGAGCCCTCCGCGCGCACGGGATGCCGAGTCCCTCGGGGGCCTAAACTGTGGGTCCCGGGCCCGGGGACAACTCGCAGGGGCGGTGCGCCCGGGCCCGGGCCGCTCCCAGGCCTCAGGCACTTAGGGGAAAAACGGCGGCAGCCGGCCACCACCCGATGTAGAATGTGGGCCCGCAAGGGGCTGTCGTGGCCGATGACCCGCGCGTCCCAGGGTACGTGGGGCCCCCAGTCCCGTTTCGCCGACAGACGCGACGTGCGAACGCTGTGCACTTGTAAATCCGCTATAAAAAGAGAAGGTAAGAACAGAAAATGCTGTGCGGTTTGGGCAGCACCAATCTCTCGGTGTTCCAGTGTTCGCGTGAGTTCTTCGTCCTCCCGGCCGGGAGCTTCCGGCTGAATCTATTGTTTGCTCCTGGCCGGAGGTTCCGGCTAACTACGGGCGAGGGCCCGAGCGCGGACGAGAGGACCCGGGCAAGGACGCTGACCCCGGGCGAGTTCCCGGGAGAGGGCCCGGGCGAGGTCCCGGGCAGGCCGTGCGAGGGGCCCCGGCGCGGGCGAAGGCCGGGAGCAGGGCGCGGGCGCGGGACGCGGACTCGGACACGGTCCCGGGCGCCAACAACGTATACGAGTCGGATCGGAGACCTAGCTAGTCCGGCACACGTACGTGTATATACAGGGTTGGAAAAAGAAAAAAGGAAAGTGCATACATTGATCATGTTAACGGTTTCACATTGTATATATTCCCAATAGATAACTCAATCCAACTTTGCAATGATTTCCAATAGATAACTCAATCCAACTTTGCAATGACTCTGTATTTCTGCATGATTCCAAATTAATTTATTTTGCAAATAATGTGACCGAAAATATGGAAGGGCCTTCTTGAAGAGGTAAGGAATTTTTACTGTTACTAATTTAATTTTTTTTTAATTTACAAAACTAATTTTCGATTTGGATCATTTGCAAATCTACCCTCTTGCCGCCCTGGGCCACGACGGTATTTAAAAACCGCCGTGGCCCAGGGCGGCGAATGGTCTAGGCCACGGCGCCGTCACCAGACCGTGACGGCGGCGGTGAATGGCCCCGGGCCTAGAGAAAAAATGCCCGTGCCCGCACGGGAGACGAGCGCGGGCGCGGGGTGCGGTGATGGGCGCGGACGCGGGGACCGGCGCGGGCGCGGGGACGGGCGCGGGGTGCAGGCGCGGGCGCGAGCACGGGAGACGAGCGCGGGCGCGGGGCGCGGGGACGGGACGGGCGCAGGGCGCGGGCGCGAGCACAGGAGACGAGCGCGGGCGCGGGGCGCGGGCGCGAGCGCGGGGACGGGCACGGACGCGGGACGGGCATGGGCAACGCAACCCCGGCCGGCTGACGCCGTCGGCAGGCCGTGACGGCGCCGTGGGCCCAGGCCATTCGCCGCCCTGGGCCACGGCGGTTTAAAAACCGCCGTGGCCCAGGGCAGCAAGAGGTTACTTTTGCAATTGATCCAAATCGAAAATTAGTTTTGTAAATTTAAAAAAAAATTAAATTAGTAACAGTAAAAATTCAAGAGGTAAGTGCTAAGCAGGCCTTGCACACAGCCCAATGGGAGATGGGCTGGAGGTAGGCATAGCTACTAAAGGAGTTTTTACTGTTACTAATTTAATTTTTTTTAATTTACAAAACTAATTTTTGATTTCGTTTATTTGCAAAAGTAACCTCTTGCCGCCGTGGGCGAGGGCGGTTTTAAAACCTGCCGTAGCCCAGGGCGGCGAATGGCCTGAGCCCACAACCCCGTGACAGCGGCCCACGGCGGCGAATGGCCCCGGACCGCCCGTGCCTCTTCCTCCCCGCGCGCCCGTGCCCGTGCCCGTCTCCGCGCCCGCGCCCGTCCCCGTGCCCGCGCCCATGCGTCCCCGCTACCGTGCCCACGCCCGTCCCCGCGTCCGTGCCCGCGCCCGGCCTGTCAGCGGGAGGCGCTCTAACGCGCGGCCCCAAGCGCAGGGAGAGAGAGAGAGCGGGAGACGAGCGCGGGCGCGGGCGCGGACGCGGGCACGGGCACGGGCGCGCGGGGAGGAAGAGGCACAGTCACCCCGGCCGACTGACGCCGTGGGCCGCCGTCACGGCCTGGTGACGCCGAGGTCCGCGCCCCTCGCCCGTGCCCTCGGCCGCGCCCCTCGCCCGTGCCCGCGCCCTCGCATTTTGCAGGCGGCCATCTTGCCGCCCTCTGAGACTATCTCCAACAACGGCACCTCTGAGAGGGCGGTTTTGCCCGCAAAATAGCTGACGGGCTGAAGCCCGTCGGCCGGGGGCCATCAGCCACGTCATCAAATCGCCCTCTGAAAAAATCGCCCTCCCAGAGGGCGGTGGGAGTCTATTTTTACAATTTTTTCAAACAAAAATCTATTTTTGCAAATCTTTTAGTAAATAAATATAAAAATAAAAAATTTTCGCACGCCGAGCCATGGATTGAATCTGCAGGTGCATGAAACCTGAGCCCAATCTGGCCAGAAGTATTGGATATTCAACCATGCAAATCAATTTCATCACAGTACACTCAGACAAAACAGTTGCACAATATTTTTAGGTTTTCAGTATTACAACAAGCGAGCGAGATAGTACTGCGGAAAATAAATTACAACCCACAGAATGTCAGCATCCAAGACATCATGATAATCTAAGTGCATCTTTGGGTAACACGAGCTCAGTCACTGGTATATATGCAAGGAAACACAGTGTCACGTGAGCCCATCTCAAATCCACCTGTAGCTGGATGCCTCAGGTCATCCACTCCTTGGTTGCTGCACGCATAACAGTGACCTGATAGAAATAAAACCAGACAAATTGCATGAGAACTTCATATATTCATACATGTTATAATATTTAATTCCTTTGAAAAGAATCAATACCATTCTCACGTGGTTCCAGTGGACAGCAAAAATAATATTTTCTCCTAAATATCATCTTTACTTCAGCAAAATATATTGTCTCGGTCCAATCATCTGAGCCATGCTTCTTCATCTTGACATTAAAATTATAATGGTGGAAATTTTGGAAATAGTTTTCCACATTGAAACACTGGTGGCAAAGTTCAAGGCGATATTCATGTACCTAAAAGAGAACAACACTCAGTAAGTAAAATCATACTTCAAATTTGAATAATAAATGAGCAATAGAGTTATATGAACCGCAGGATCAGCTTTTCCTTCAATATACTTTTTGAAAGCCACCATCACCTCCTCGCTCATCCATTTTTTCCCATTCTCAGCAATTTCTTCTATAGAGACCTCAGACCTCTATTTACAAATTAATTCAGTTGTCAGATTAGGTTATGTTTATCAATATTAAGACATTTCAATAGAGTTCAGTAGCATTATTCTTGGAGCTTGATTCAAGCAACCTATTTAAGATTTTTTTTTTTTAGTGTCTAGAAATTATACCAGAACATGAAGTCACTTTAAATAGTTTGCAGATAGGGTATATGCATGTGCCATGTGCTCACTTCAGTATATTGGCATGCGTGGTTCAGCATGTGCAAATGCTGCTCATTAATCATAATTGACCATTTATACTGCTTAAATTTACTATTAGAGACTTTTCCCTTTGGAAAAAGGACCCAGGATGAGATTTCCCTTTGATAGTGCCATTGTACCGATCACTTTCATAACTGTTCTATCTAATTCATTGCACTCTTAGTGATGCGCTCTAGGCAATTGACATCAGATCAGGTCAATTGTAAATTGTAATGGACTAATCTACTCGAATGTACCTAGTATGCCATAAGGAATAAACACCGTACAAGAGAAAACTGGTAGCGATGGCCTGGAAGAGACGGGTGCATGGCAGGGGGCAAGACATTTTTTTTTTTTGGAGCAGGGAAGACGGACATTAGGGAGACCACATTGGTTTATAAACTAGTCTTCCTTGATGTTAACAATGTCCTCCTTATATAGAGGTGCTACAGCTCAAAGGATGTAACTGATTAAAAGAAAACCTAAAAGGTAACAACTAACTCAAACAGAAGTATCTAATGTGGAAACTAATTATTCCATCCCTAATTAATGGAATTGCTGCAGTACAAACTACACAGTGCGGCAGGCCATATTACAGAAAGCAGCACCACACAACTATAAATTCATACTAAAGGCCTTGCAAGCATATAACCCTACTTCTGTTATACCCTTTTCATTGTTTTCATTCAATTTGCATAAGGGTGGTATATGACGTGACACAAAAGGGTATACTGAAGAAGTAACTAATATTCGTCTTTTACTTTATGTCAGTTCCGCTATACATTTGCAAACAGTGCCAATATGCACTAGAGAAAAAAAAATATATAAAATATGTTGCTCTAATTGGGACTGAATAATTGATCATCAATTAGAGAAGCATATCTTTTAGAAACTTTGTTGTCTTTGAATTGGTTAATGATCCGATACTTCCTTTTCTCTTCCACAGATCAAGCTAAAAGTAAAGAGGCTTTTTATTAACCTTGTAGAAGGATATCCTTTTAGTATGTACTGTAAATGCAGGCTTCTTTGTATGCTACCGATAATAACTAGTAATCAGTTTGAATGAAACCAGCAGCTCAGGATCAGGTGCTTATGGAGAATTGAAAACAAAAGTTTTGATAGCATACCAAAATACTGCTCAATAAGAATTAAAAACACATTGAAGAGACTTTATTCCTAGCTAGGTATATCTGGTCTGTGTAAACTCTTGCCTTGATATGAAGATACTAATAAATTTACACCTGAATGATTACCTTTTCTTTTTCTGAAAGGTCTACTGCCAGCTTGTGTAGCCTTTCATTCAAGATCAAGATACATGTTTGCAGTGGCAATACCTTGTTTCATTTATACTTCACTTGTGAAATAGCTGGTCTTTCGACTGTATGCTACCATGGTCCTCATGGGAGTACTCTCTACTTCCACCAGTTAAGTATATAACACTGGATTTGACTGTTTGATAGTTAGCTTAAAAAAGGTTTCTTAACCACTAAAGGAGTACCTCACAGATAAGAAAATATAAAAGAAAACACCAAGTGCAGTTCCAAGTTCCAACTTATTAGTGAGAGGATTTAAGAGATTTAGTAAGGAACTAAAGATGAGCTGTGTACCATCATTTAAAGGTGGTTCTTATCAGGTTCTCTGTCAACTATAAATCTACTGAATATTTAACAAAAACTGAAAAAATCTTCGAGAAGTATTAAACCAATGCTAACTATTAGCAAGCCAATCAAGGACAAAAAAGATAGGAAACTTTACCTTGGTTGAAGAATGGGCAAAATTTGCTGAGACGGTTCCTCCTTGCGTGGCGTCATACTATGCTGAGCAGCATCAGAAGTCTATCGTGGTGCCTGAAGCGTCTGGGCTTCCCGATAAACTAGCGAAGACTTCCGGAAGGGATCCGGTGGTGGTTCAATACCCCACTTAAGAGATAGGGAGGTTAAAGCAGCATGCACGTAAGCTACAACTTCATCACAAGCATCCTTGATGCGGGTATGGATATGCCCCTTACAGTAGTATTCCTGTAGTCTGCGCAGACACTCCTCCTGAATAAAAGTGTGCTCATATGGTTAAAAGAAAGCAATAAATTATACACCAAAAGGTTATGCAAGCAAACTGAAAATTTATTGGAGAGTAATACTGAGAAAGTGAATTCATTTCTCTAGTGCAAAAAGAATCCACATATACTGTCAGTGAACAGCAACAGCCAGCAGTGATCCATCAGTGTTTACTTTCAATGCCACTTAGACTTTATGCAGCAGAAAGTCTTTTTTTAAGAGAAGTTCAGAGCTATCATTCGATTGGACAGAGAAACAAACTATAACCATCTTTCATTTGGATGAGGAAACATAACATTTGCTTTGCTTTATGTTAACATAAAAGTTAAGAGTGAATGTGCAAGAAGAGAGCGTTGCAGAATATAAATGTCTAGTTGCCACTAGAAATGTAAATGTGCAATTACTGTCAGAAAACATTCAAATTTCATATAATACACATTGTGCCACCTATTCATTAAAGATAATGTTAATATACCTCAGTTTTCACCATAGGTTGTAAATGTAAATGGTCTCCTTATAGCACAATGTGCCTTGGTGGAATGGAAAGAGGAACCAACAAATCATTCTCCTTCATCTGCACAGCCTTGTCAACTATCAAAACATCAATTGGGTCCATCTTCAGACTATGTAATCGAGCGGAACAACCTGGAGTAGAGATTATGATATGGGAGTGTTTAATGCAAAAATCCTCAAGGTTTTCGACTGAGGTTAGAACAATTTCTGTCAATCCAACACAAGTTCTTCCGATGTGATCCAATGACTTCGCAGTGCAAGAATCCTCTAAATCAGAATCAAGTGCAACTGTAATTCCAAATGCTCTTTTCACAGAACAATCACTTATCCCTTCCTTCTGCATAAGATTTCCAAATTGTGACAAGACACTCAGCAGATTGTTTACATTCCCAACATCAAGATCAGATAACGATATTGCTGGAAGACTGTTGATCAGACAACTTGAACACTCCCGTAGTTCCATAGCAATATTTTCAAATTTCTCCTTGAAAGACATGAAAGAGAATTCGATGGGTTCACATTTGTTGCAGGTGCGATCTCCATCATTACGCACACATTTTTTGCAGAAATACATATCCAACCCCAAAAGGCCAGCCGTCTCCTTCACCCAAGCCTTCCATACAAACAGGGCAACGTCAAGTTTTGATGCTCTATTTGCTAAGCTGGTTTCAGATATTATATTGCATATATCCTTGTCAGGTAAATTATTGAGAACAAGAACATTACAAGGTTGAATGAAGGATAAACTTTATTAAGGTTCTTAAGTAGCCTGGGAATATCCCTTTCCAACGGGACACATACTAGCACTCTAAACCTCAAATTCAGCAAAGAATTAACCAAACCAGCAGCAACTCGGGTCTTTCCTGTACCTGGAGCCCCCACACAAGTTCAACTGAATTGTTGTGACAGCTTTTTACTTTTGATATAATGTGTGTCATTGCAGATTGTTGTTCTTCATTGTACTTGTCTAGATGAGTACAATCTCCAACTCCAAGTGCACATGATTCAGCACATTTGCGTGTTTTATTGCACTGCAAACAAAGGTCCAAAAGAATGTTAGCGCTAAAGCAAAACACAATCATACTCCACCAAGGAAACTATTTATTATTTTTTACCTTTTCATTGCATCTTAGAATTGAGTTTATAATACCAAAATCGCCGTATGAGATTGAGACAATTGCTTTCGATATATTCATGCCCTCCATGATGTTAGTTAGAAAACTAACACATTTAATTGATTGTAAATCAGATTTTTTCTGATTTTCTGAAACTAACACTTTGAAACTTCTTTGGAAATGATTATCACGACCAACATCAGTGGCAATACCGAAACAACCTGATAAGCGATCCCCTGATGGTTGACTACTCAGAAAAAATAGATCCCCATCTTCCACAACATGTTGACAGCTATCTAAACCACAAAGATCAATATCAATGTAATATATGGAAGATGGCCCAGCAAATGACAAAGAAAGTGCACGATAACATTGAGCAGTCTCAATTTTCAACAAGCTAGACTTCATGTTTCTACAGATTTCTTCCATTAGCATATTTGAATGGACATCCAAATAGTGTTGGAGTGAATTGAACTTTGCTGGTACGTTCTGAACCTAATTCACAAAGACATTTCAAGCTTAAGCAACACAAACATTTATATGCTGAAAAAAAGGTAAATTGACTAATCATGCCAAATATTGCCCTGAACTAGAATGAAATGTACATAATAGTGCATTCTAATAAAATGACTAGCATGAAATGTGTGCAATGAATTATGCCCCAAAAACGGAACATAACGAAATGGAAGGAATGGGAGAAGCTAGTTGCGATAGATTTAATCTAGTTTTCCATTGGGGTTTGGGAAACAGGAATGCAAAATTGCAGTTTTACTCCCATTTCCCACCATTTTCTTCCCATTGAGACAGGTGGGTTGTGTTAGCAGGAATGCTCGAGTTAAGTAAGCCGTTTAATAATTTGGGCAGAAACTACTGACCTTATGCTTTAAAAGATTGTCATTTAAGACATCATTCATCTTCCATGACAGAATTGCATCAAGCAAGAACGGATGTTTCAAAGCGATCTCTTTTTCACCGTCTCCAAAGTTATTGCCACCTGTGGTGATATCTCCTGCTCCATCGGAGCAAATGAGCCCTACACCCTTCTGTTAAAAATAAGCTTGTTATATATATGAGTATGAATGAATGGATGACAATACATACTACTTGCAGTATGGTTTTAATCCCAAAACAAAACCTATCTCTTTCACAAAACTTCTCCACAAAAATATGCAGCAATAGAGCGCTTGGGCTTTATTTCCAAGCTCATTTCATGAAATGTGCTACAATTCTTCTTGCTTTCAAGGCAATTGAGCTTATTGAGAACAACAGTACCACTGAAGTTGAATGATGGAAAATAGCTCATGAAATTATCTAGAAACATAGGAATATCAATTTCCCTTGGAAGATACACAAGTGTTTTAAATCCGATATCCATCATGGACTTTACTATACTAATAGCCACTAGTGTCTTTCCACTACCCAGAGGACCCCAAACAAGATTGAGAGAATCATCATGAGCACATCTCAGTTTTGAAATTATACCTGTCACTGCATCCAGTTGCTGATCATCGTATTCATTTGAATGATCTGTCGCTGGCACAAGTGTGTCATCACAGTAGATGCATTTACCTTTAGTCTGCAAATAAAACACACAAATAGAAAAGTTTGAGTTAAACGTAAGAATTTGTGCGCATGTTTTAAAAAAGTTTAGTATTCCACCAAATGAAAGAACTTTTTTTACCTTCCCATTAAACCTTGTCCAACATATAAAAAGAGATTTTTTTTTAGGCTAGTAATCATAAAATGTGTCTATACACATACTATGTTATTTTGTGCAACTCAATACTAGATTTAATATAAACAAGATTAGCATTGATTGCAAAGCAAATGATTCAATATTTGATGATGAAGACGGATTGGATTTGGGAGGATAAAAGCATGTACAAAGGCACTAAATATGCTATCTATATGCATATCCAGCTAGAAATTTTGCTTACATGGAGCTGAGAGAACAAAGAGAGTGACTGCATTTGTCCAATTGATACTAAATACCTCTGTCCTATAATCTGTTTTTTTTGTTTCTTAGTCCATTATTTACACAAACTTACTTTTTAATTGATGTATGATTCACTTCTAGAACTTTCAAAACCTCCCTAGTGTGCTTTTTTACTTAAAAATTTTCTGTTCATATTTTTTTTTACAGAAAAGGCAATTGTTCATATGTTTGTCAAATGTAATGTACTTAATACTTTATACATAGAAACAAGTCTATTTGAATGTGTTGTTTAGCTTAAACTGGACACTGCACGCAAGAACCCGATATTGCCAACAATATTGCATAGAAAGTATATGACAGTATTGTGACTTGTAATATCTAATATTGCAGAATTTATAGTGGACCGAGTCTCCTCAATTAGGAGGTTGGGGTATAATGCTCGATGGACTCATAATTTGCAGGAATTTTCTCGATCTGATGTAGACAACAAAATAAATAAATAAAGTAGTGTTTCGATCAGATTTACAATAGTTGAATACAAAGTACATTCCGCAACATACTTAGATCTTGAAAAAAAAATATAAACAACTAAGACGGTGCTTCGATTGTTGCAAATGGAAGGTAGGAATGGAGAAGCTAGTTGGGATAGATTTAATTAGTTTTTCGTTGGGGTTTGGCAAACAGGAATGCAAAATTGCAGTTTTACTCCCATTTCCCACCATTTTCTTCCCATTGAGACAGATGGGTTGTGTTAGTAGGAATGCTCGAGTTAACTAAGCCGTTTAATAATTTAGGCAGAAACAACTGACCTTATGCTTTAAAAGATTGTCATTTAAAACATCATTCATCTTCCACGACAGAATCGCATCAAGCAAGAACGGATGTTTCAAAGCGATCTCTTTTTCACCGTCGTCAAAGTTATTGCCACCTGTGGTGACATCTCCTGCTCCGTCGGAGCAAATGGCCCTGCACCCTTCTGTTAAAAATAAGCTTGTTATATATATGAGTATAAATGAATGGATGACAACACATACCACTGCTGCTACTTTTTTAATGCAATAGTGTTCTGAACTGGCCTATAACGTGAGTCAGCAGTGTTGCAATGCAAGTGCAAGATGAGTGAAGGGGTGGCCTGCTCTGGTTTGACAGCTGCTGTGTTGTGCCGGCCCGGGTGGATCAAGTCTCGTTAGAGGCAGCCAACAAGAAGGATAAAATTGCAAACAAAATTGCTAGAGAATGGCATTTCATCAACAGTGTATGTCTACTAAGTCACAAATGATTACTCGTAATTGACACATACGTAGAATAATAATAAATCCTTTAAGGCAGCTCAATTAAGTAGCAGTAGTTAATTTTCCCGCTTGGGATCTAGCGTAAGAGAGACAAAGAGTAATTAAAGTGAGCAAATTTCCATCACCTTCGTGGTAGACGCGGCGTGAGGCGAGCTATGAGCCTTCGCCGCTGCCTGTGGCGACCTCTGCCCCGTTGCTGCCCTACCTGGCGTGCCCTGTGCAGTGGCTGCCTCGCCTGGCGCGCTCTGCACCGTCACCGCCGCGAGTGGCGCGTCCTCCGCCGTCGCCGTCCCGCGTGGCACGCGTGATGGTGGGTTTCCTCCATCACCACCCGCCGCTTCTCCCGGCAACGACGCGGCGCCTCCCACTGTCCGCGGGCGCCTCCGAGGATTGGTCGAGCTGCCGGGGCGTCCGCTGACGGCGGAGGCTGCGAGGGCAAGGTGGGGGTGAGGGGGGCGATATTTGAAAGGATTAAAGATAGAAACCCTGTAGCAAATACTAGCGATATTTGAGTTTGTCCGGCCTAAAAAAACACTTTCTGTCTTCGCCACTGCTTTTATACACTATTTATACTTAGAATTCGACTAAGTTTAATTTTTTTTAAGTCCCTCGTTGTGGTTGGTATTGATATATTACGTTGTGTCGTTGTGATATTGTCTTCTTTTTTGCAGTGAGCAGTTGTAGTTGAAGTACCCAGCTCACTTGTGCAGACAGGCTCGTTGACAAGGGTCACGGATCGATTTGGCACAATAATGATTTGGCACATCAAGCCAAGCTACTATAGCTAGCTAGCTCTCCTCTCCTCTTCGGAACGCTGAAACCGACCGAGCGACACGCTTACGATCCAGGCGAATCGTCTCGGCTGCAGAAGCCGATCGAGAAGCGAGAGCTACTGTGGGATGTGGAGCGATCGACCCCCTCCGTCCCATATTATAAAAAATTATACTAGTATTGCTAAATTAAGAAAAGGATCATAGATAAAAACAAACTAATAAAAAATATAAAAGTTGGCAGATGAAGAATAAACTACTATAAAATTGATATAAAGTAGTACCTCAAGATTACAAAATCCTTTATATTTTGGGACAAATTTAAAAAGTAGAATTCTTTATATTATGGAACGGAGGGAGTACAAATGATATGTTGACCTAGAGTACTCCTTCTGTTTTTAAATTTATAATATTAGCTGTTAACTTTTGGACATAGCATTTGATCATTTGTCTTGTTTAAAAATTTAATCTAAATATTAAAAAAATATAAGTTAGGCTTAAAGTACCTCTAATGATAAAATAATTTAAATAAATAATACTTATATAGTTCTTTTAACTAAGAGGGATAATTAGGTCATGTCAAAAAGTTAACAGTATAGTACATTTACAAAGGAGGTGGTAGTTTATTTTAAAGAAAATAATTCATATCCCAAATTAATGCAGTAGTAATTTTTAAGATAACAGAGAACCTAACCAAATTAATTAATATAGTAGTAATTTTTAAGATAACAGATAACCTGACTATTATGTAAAAATAAAGCCCAACGACAGTTCCATACCCAATAAAAATATAATAATTGAAGACATATAGCAACAAATTCGTAACAATATAACAATAAAATACCTTATATATGTTGGAGGAAATTTCTAATTGGTTTATTATGTCTAAACCAAAATTAATCAATTTTGTGTTTGTGTTTGGTTGCATTGTGTGCTAAGCCTGTGTTCTAAACAGTTTGTAGACTTGGCTACTCCCTCGATTTCTATTAGCACACTTTTAAAACTGCTAAACGGTACATTTTATACGAAAACACTTTCTACAGAGAAGTTGTTTAAACAATCAAATAAATCTATTTATCAAGTTTATAATAATTAAAACTTAATTAACTATATGTTAATAACTTTCTTATTTTACGTGTATTTCGACTGAAGTAGAGGGGCCCGTGTCTATTCCAACAAAATACATAAAATATGAACAAATAAGACCAGGCATGTGATGAGCCCGAGTTATATATGGATTCTGCCATCTCCATCTTTCCGACTGCAGCATCACGTACGTATAGCACTGCACAGGAACTCAGGGAGGAGAAAAGCAGCTGCTGGCTAGCTAGGAGTAGGCAGGCAGCTCAAGCAGTAGCAGGCAAAAATGTGTACCGAGGGGTCAGCGCGTGTGCATCCACGGTGACAATTTGACTGACGTACGCGAAAAGCAATTTCTTACACCTCCTTTGATAAGTTTTTTTTTACCATCAGTTATTGTGGTAACCGGTTTATCGTTAAAGTCAGTAACGAAAACAGTCCGGTATATAGATCAAGTTTAAGAAAATAAAAAAAAATTAGCAAAATTTGTTTGGTTTTTTCTTTTTGGTTCGCTTGATAACCGCGCAGGCTTCATCGCGGGAGAGGTAACTCGAAGCAGCCATCCAGCGCGTCAGGGCAGTACGAGTCTACGATTAGCACCTGGTACTAGTATTCCAGCTTGTTAGTACGAGTACTACTTACCTGGGTGATACAGTATATGGTGCCGATCGAATTGGCTGATGTGGCTGGCTTATAAGGCAAGTAAAAAACAAGAAACGTTATTAGCGTATAGTATATGGTACTGATCAAATCGGCTGATGCGGCTGGCTTATAAGTCACATAAAAAACATTATTAATGTATGATTAATTAAGTATTAGTTATTATAAATTTAAAAATAGATCTATTTAATTTTTTAAAGATACTTCTATATAGAAATTTTTTAAAAAACACACTATTTAACAATTCGGAAAGAAGCCAAGCCAAGAAGTTGTTCCGAACACCCTGATATCAATTATTGATTAATTCCAAGTTTTAAACCGTGCATATGCGTGCACGCATGTACTAGTATATTGCTCTTTTTGCAACAAAACCCTAGCCCTCCTACTACACCACGTATGGACGAATGGTTGATTCATTTACATCGGTTGACATCAAATAATAAGTCAACATTTTAAATCCAAATTAATTAAGGCCCGGTATATATATGTATATACTCCAGATTATATATTTTAAAAATCCGGAATGATATATTGTAATACTACTGAGATTATAAATTTTAAAAAAATAAAGTTGTGTGCTTAATTAATACCGAGCCAATTGGCTTCCTTCTTTTAGTTTCTTTCAACAAAAGAGGTTATCCTTTCGGGTGGTACGAACAGAAAAAAAGGCCTTTTGTATTCCTCTTGTACTCGATCGGTTGAGTTGATGCGTCAGGTTTATTGCCAGCCTCGAATTCACGCGCGATATATGAAATGATATGATCTCACCTTGGAGAACTCAAGATTGTACGCGTGTTGAGCAGGCCTAGCTAGCTATAGGGCACATTGTTTCATGCCTAGTGAAATCATGACTGATCAGCATATGCCTGTAAAGCCTGGTTTGGCGAGAATCTTTTGCATGACCCTGATATTTTCGTTGAATTAATCCCAGCTCTGACCGATCGATATGAGTAGTACTAGCGGCCATGCAGTTGTGTGCACGTACGACCCACTACCAAACTTCAAACTTAAAAAACCGAAACTTCAAAAAAAAAAATGCATAGCGAAAGAGAGATGGAGGATACAAATTTTGGCATTCGATTAAAAGAAATTATGGAACAAACCATCGATGATGTAACTATGTACTACTTTCACCGTTCCAAAATATAACAACTTCTAGCATTTAAAATTTATCCTAAAATATAACAACTTCTATGTCTATATTCTCTTTTCAACCAATCACAAACTTCTATTATAAAAGTTTTTCAACTACTTTCTCTTCTCAACTAATCACAATATTCTCTCATTTACTTTCAATAACTTTTTTGATACCCATATCTAATTCTAAAATTTTTTATATTTTAAAATAGAGGGAGCAGTAGATGCATGCTCATGCAGAACAGAGAGGGAGGTCAACTAGTTTTCTGTTCATAACAAAACCACCTTGAAAATCCATGAAATTGTGTTGTGCTGCAAAGCGGAGGCGGAGGTCAAGTAGTTATGCGCATTGGAAATTAAATAATCTTTGGGTCTCTTTACGAGTAATGGACCTTCATGCAACACCTACTTTATGCTGAGGACATATTGGGAAAATGGGCTCATGCATGCATGCATGCACGTTTCGAAATTAATAATCTTTGGGTCTCTTCATACAAGTAATGGACCTTCATGCACCACCTGCATTTTGCTGAGGGCATATTGGGAAAATGGGATCGTGCATGCATGCATGCACGTTTCTCTCACTGCATGCAGGTGGCAATATATATTTTTATAACATTTTTTTTCTTTGTTAATGAATTAGCTTATCGAAAGTAAAAAACTTATTTTTACGGGAAGAATTATCAGCTGTAAGAAAAGTGCCAATCGTTTGAGGTTATTTCCAATCAAACGAACAAAAAATCATAATCATTTGTCCTCTGATCAGGGCGCAAGCTAGAGACCTTTTATAGTTTTATTTGCTCTGTAATGCAAATTGTAAGCTAGTGATTTCTGTTTATTTTTTACTCAAATCTTGTATAAACATTCCCCATGTTCATCACAGTAGTTACGGAAATAATCTTTCTTATTGTCATAAATATTTAATGTTTAAAATAACATTTGGTCAAACTTTTGAAAACTTTGACTCTCTTAAAATGGAGAGAGTTTTTTAGGTTAAGGAATATGCCATTACTATTTACATATTTGGACCCATACCATTATAATTCCATAGTTATTCAATATATACCACTACTTACCACTTCAACGTATTATCTAAATTTTTAGGACCAAATTGCCCTTCGCTTCTTCCTTCAACCCCTCCTCTTTCTCTCCTGTCCTCGAGCAGCGGCGCGAGCACGAACACAACCACGACCTGTGCCTGCCGGCTCAGTGCTCACACCAGTGGCCCCACCCCACCCTTTCTCTTTGGGATCTGCATCACCGTTGCCGCCGCCTCCTCCTGAAGCTACCAGGCGCCTCGTTGTCGAACTACGGAAGGAAGCAAGCCGTCCCCTAGCTCGAGGCTTGAGCTGGCCGTCTTGCCGCCTTCTTCCTCCTCATGCGGTGGAGGCAGAGAAGGCGGTGTTATACATGTTATGAAACTATCTATGGACCAATTATTTTTTATATGGATAAAAAATATAGGTTTACATAATGTATACAATAAGTGATAATTTTTTTAATAATTTTATGAATTCATGTACATACTTTTAAAATTCAAAAACTGTTCGGCCTTAAATCACAATGATACTGTCGGCGAAATGGGACTGGGGGTCCCACAGCCTGCGGGGACGCGTGGATCTCCGGCCACATCGGCTCCTCCGGGGGGCATATCCTGCACGACCGGCGGCCGGCAGGGAGGCCGTGTCTCCCGCCGGTCGTCCGTGCCCGGATGCGTCGCCCGCGGCCCCGGGTGCTCGTCCCCACGTCCGGACGCGCCGCCTGTCGGCCGGGAGCGCCTCCTCCGGCCCCGGGCGAGTGCCGCCCGGGAACGCCGCCTCCGGCCCCGGGCGAGTGCCGCCCGGGAGCGGGCCGTCCGGGAGCGCCTCCTCCGGCCCCGGGCGAGTGTCGCCCGTGCCCGGAGGCGCCGCCTCCGGGCGTGTGTGGCGACCAGGCGACCAGACCAGCCGCCCGCAGCACCCGACAGGGGCTCCTCCAGGCGTGGCGCAACAGGCGGCTGCTGGCATGCAGGTGCTCCAGCCGCCCACAGCAGCAACAGCTCCAGCATAGGCGTCGTAGGCAGACGTGTGCACAGGAGAGCTCGCCGGAAAAGCTCTCTCTCTGTATTCTGGCACTGTGGACTCCCCTAATCTATAAAGGAGGATCCAGGCCACCGAACCGAGGGGCAAGGAAGCTTGAGCATTAGGAACCCCGAGCTCAGACTCTGACTAGACCCCGGGCTCCCCGACGCTATCTCATTCTCAGACTACTGTTCTTCTTCCTCAGTTCCGACTGAGCTCGCTTTGTAACCGTATTCATTCTCCCACCTAGCCATACACACAGGAGTAGGGTATTACGCTCCGGCGGCCCGAACCTGTATAAATCCTCCTGTCTTCTCTGTGTGCCACGGTTTTCTCGTCTTCTCCAACGCCTCGTACACCTGAGAAACAGCTCCCCTGGCCGAACCTCAAAGGGGGGTCTCCCGACTTCCCGCCGTCGAGGCTTCGTCCTCCGACAGCTGGCGCGCCAGGTAGGGGGAGTTTTCTTCCTCAGGTCGGACGCCGACGTTCCCGACACCGACGCCCTTCATGGCTGGAGGCCATCGTCCGCGGGATTCCGACGAGGAGTCCGGCGACTACACCCTGCTGGGCAACCTTAGCCCAGAGGCAAGCCCGCCACCTTCTCCCTCTTCGCCTTCCTGGGGGCGCACGGCGCGTACCCGGCGGGCAAAGCGCGCCCCGCGGCGGCCTGGTAGTACGGCCTCGGCCCCTTCCCTCGCGGAGGGGGCCGGCAAGTGCCCCGCCGGGTCCGCCGCCGCCTCATCCATAAGGCGCAAACAAAGGCGCCGTCCCACGGCACGTCGCAGCCTCCACTTCCATTCGGCGACACCGCAGGAAGCCCTCTTGGCGGCGGAAGCCCTCCTGCGACACCCCCCGACATTTGCCGGGGATGGAGGCCGGGGGTGGCGATGGATTAACGAGATCGCCGACTTGGTAGGCACCGCCCACCGCCGGGTCACCGCCGGCGGCCATACAAGCGCTGGGACCTCCGACCGCGCGACCTCTAGCGCGAGCCGGCCGACCGCCCCGGGCCAGAACAAATCCCGGGGCACGGGCGACCTCCGTAACCGGCTCGACCGGACCCGGGCCCACGAGGACGCCCGGGTCACAATGGAGCGCCAGCGTGAGCGGCGCAAGGATGCCGCCAGGCATTCCGAGGCCCCGGCCTCCAGCTCCGAACCACTAGTGGGAAACCGCTACTCGTCGCCAGAGCCCACCCAGTACGGCTGCTCGGGTTGCCTGGCGCTCTCCCCTGGCCTGCGGCAGGTTCGCTGGCCGGCTATGTTCCGGCCCAACTTGCCGGAGAAGTACGATGGCTCCGTGGATCCCACGGAGTTCTTGCAGATATACGCCACCGCCATCCGAGCGGCGGGCGGGGACGAGACGGTGATGGTAAACTATTTCCCCGTCGCCCTCAAGGCCCAGGCTCGCTCCTGGATGATGAGCCTCCCCGAGGGATCCATCCGCTCGTGGGAGAACCTTTGCCACCAGTTTGTGGCAAATTTCCAGGGCACCTTCCCGCGCCCTGGGACAGAAGCGGACCTCCACGCCCTACGTCAGAGTAGGGGTGAGGCGCTGAGGCACTTCCTACAGCGTTTCAGCCAGGTACGCAACACAATCCCTCACATCGCCCCCCACGCGGTTATCCACGCGTTTCGTTCGGGCGTGCGCGACCAGCGCATGCTCGAAAAGATGGGCACCCGCGACGTCCAAACCACGGCGGAATTGTTCAGTCTTGCCGACCACTGCGCCCGCAAGGAGGAAGCCCGGGCGTGGAACAAGCCGCGTCCTGAGATCCTCGCCGAGGGCCCGGCGGAAGAGGCCGAGGCCTCACGTTCCGCGGCGCGGCGGGACAGGCGGAAGCGCCAGAAGGGCAAGGAGGTCGGCGAGAACTTCGCCTTGGCGGCGTCCGGCGGCCCCCGGGGCCGCGCCGCCCGCCAAGACGACTACGGCGGCAAGCGGCAGAAGGCTGAGCGTGCGCCACCGGCTGCGGGCCGGAAGTGGTGCTCCGTCCACGAGACGGACCGCCACGACCTCACCGAGTGCCGCGCCGTCCAGAACCTGGCCGAGCGCACTAAGAAGTTCCAATTGGAGCGGCAGCAGGACAAGCCCGCTCCCAATCCAGAGCAGCCTCTCGAGTTCCAAGAACCCGAGAATGTCATCGCCACCCTCGACGGCGGGGCACACGCTCACTCCTCGCGCCGTGGCTTCAAGGCCATGAAGCGCGAGCTGTTAGCCGCAATCCCGGGGCCAGCGGCGTCCCGGAGGCTGAAGTGGTCGGACAGTACGATCGCCTTCGGCCCCGCGGACCATCCAGCCCGAGTACCTGGAGAGGGACAGCTCGCCCTCGCGGTCTCCCCCACCATATGCAACGTGAAGGTGGGCCGCGTCCTCGTCGACGGGGGCGCCGCCCTCAACATCCTTTCCCCCGAGGTCTTTGAGAAGATCAAGGCCCCAGGGATGAATCTCTCGCCCTCGTCGCCCATCATCGGGATTACGAAGGGCCTCGCTTGGCCCCTCGGGCAGGTTTCTTTGCCCGTCACCTTCGGTGACCGCGGCAACTTCCGCACCGAGCACGTCATTTTCGACGTTGCCGAGTGCAACCTCCCGTACAACGCGGTCCTTGGACGCCCCGCGTTGGTGAAGTTTATGGCTGTTACGCACTACGCGTACCTAACCATGAAGCTCCCAGGCCCCTCGGGCCCGATCACAGTCCTTGGGGACGTGAAAGCCGCCCTCTCGTGCACCGAGCAGCGTGCGGCCGACATCGCCCCCGCAGCTCCTGACGTGGCGGGGGGCGCGGGGCCTTCGCTACGCCGCGCCCCCAAGCCGCGCATCGTCGCCACCGATGCAGAGCTAGTCAAGGAGGTAGTCCTTGGTGACGACCCGTCCCGGACCGTCAAGGTTGGCGGTTCGCTGGACGACAAATAGGAAAGCGCGCTCATCGCCTTCCTCCGGGCAAACACCGACGTCTTCGCCTGGCAACCGTCGGACATGCCCGGGGTCCCCAGGGGGGGTGATTGAGCACCGCTTGGCCATCCGCGAGGGCTCGCGCCCGGTGCGGCAGAAGGTACGACGACAGGCCCCAGAGCGCTAGGCCTTCGTCCGTGAGGAGATCGACAAACTTCTCGCGGCCGGCTTCATCCGTGAGGTCGTCCACCCGGAATGGCTGGCCAACCCAGTCGTCGTCCCCAAATCCAACGGGAAGCTGCGAATGTGCATAGACTACACCGACCTCAACAAGGCTTGCCCCAAAGATCCATTCCCTCTGCCTCGCATAGACCAGATAGTCGACTCCACCGCGGGGTGCGACATCTTGTGCTTTCTTGATGCCTACGCAGGATACCATCAGATCCGCATGGCAGAGGAGGATGAGGAAAAAACTTCTTTTATTACCCCCCAGGGGGCCTTTTGTTATATGTGCATGCCTTTCGGGTTAAAAAATGCTTGTTCCACCTTCCAGCGGGCTGTCCGTGTAACATTTGAATCGCAGCTAGGTCGCAACATGGAGGCCTACGTCGACGATTTGGTGCTGAAGTCGCGCGACCGCGCCACTCTGCTCCATGATCTGGCCGAGACGTTCAGTAACCTTCGATGCACAAGGATGAAGCTGAACCCGGACAAGTGCGTCTTCGGGGTCCCGGCCGGCAAGCTCCTCGGTTTCCTCGTGTCCAGCCGCGGCATTGAGGCAAACCCGGAGAAGATAGCGGCAATCGACCGCATGCGCCCCCCGACGAGGCTACGGGAGGCCCAGAAGCTGACCGGGTGCATGGCCGCACTAGGTCGGTTCATCTCCAGGCTTGGGGAGCGTGCCCTCCCCCTATTCAAACTTCTCAAGAAATCCGGGCAGTTCACCTGGACGGATGAGGCGGATCAAGCCCTTGATGAGCTCAAGAGGTACCTGACTACGCCCCCTGTCCTCGTAGCACCGACACCAGACGAGCCCTTGTTGCTCTACATCGCGGCAACCCCGCAGGTGGTAAGCGCGGCGCTCGTCGTCGAGCGCCCCTTGCCAAGCAGGCGCGCGACCCGGGATTTACCTCCCGGGCCCGCCACCGCGGAGCCCGAACCTGGGCAGCCTCGCCAAGGCGAGGGCGAGCCCGGGGACGCGGCGCCCGGGACCGTCCCAACATTGCACCCGGGGCCCCAAGGTCCTAGCTCCTTGCCCGTTCCCATAGGCGAGAGCTCGCCCCCCCCCCCGGGGGGAGCAGAGCCCAGATCCCCGGCCCATGCCGGGCCGGCGTCGGGAAATATGCACCAGAAGCCGGTGTACTTCGTCAGCGAGGTACTCCGTGACGCCAAATCGCGCTATCCCCAGGCGCAAAAGATGCTCTACGCAGTTCTCATCGCATCCAGGAAACTTCGCCACTACTTCCAGGCGCACAAGGTGTCCGTAGTCACATCCTTCCCCCTCGGGCAGATATTGCATAACCGGGAGGGAACGGGCCGCGTCGCTAAGTGGGCGGTCGAGCTCGCCGAGTTCGACCTCCACTTCCAAGCGCGCCACGCCATCAAAAGCCAAGTCCTGGCGGATTTTCTGGCGGAGTGGACGCCGGGGCCCGAGCCGGATCCTGTGCTGGACGCCGGATTCCCGGCCCCCGAGCTGCCGCCCGACCTGCGCCTCCACTGGATAATGAACTTCGACGGCTCCTGCGCCCGGCGGGCTTGTCGCCCCTGCGCCGGGGCCGGGGTCGTCCTCGTATCGCCCGCCGGGGATGAGTTCCGCTTCGTCATCCACCTCAACTTCGGAGCCACCAACAACATGGCCGAGTACGAGGGCCTTCTCACCGGCCTCCGGGCCGCGGTCGCCCTCGGGGTGCGACGGTTGTGCGCGCAAGGCGACTCCGAGCTCGTCATCAACCAGGTGTCTGGGGAGTACCAGACCCTGGATCCCCAGTTGGCCGCATATGTAGACGAAGTGCGGAGGCTTGAGCGCCGTTTCGACGACCTCACGCTTCGCCACGTCCCTCACAGTTGCAACCGAGCCGCCGACGAGCTCTCAAGGCTGGCTTCCTCGCGGGCGTCAGTCCCCTCGGGGGTTTTCCAGGAAGCCCTCGAGACCCCCTCGGCGTGCTCACCCGGGACCTCGGGCTCAGCCCCTGAGCCCGGGTCCGAGCCTGGCACGCGCTCCCGGCCCCAGGATTTGGTCCTCGTGGCCGGATCCAGCGCGCCTTCCTGGATGGACGAAATCCGGGCATATCTTCTCCGAGCACATCTCCCCGAAGACGATGTGGAAGCAGAAAGGATCGCTCGCTTATCTAAGCGCTATGTCCTGGTAGAAGGGGACCTCTACCGGCGCGGCGCCAACAGCGTCCTTCTCAAGTGCGTTCCGCGCAGCTCCGGAGTCGAGATCCTCGCCGACATCCACGAAGGGGAGTGTGGCAGTCACGCCGCATTTCGATCGCTGGTCGGTAAGGCTTTCCGGCAGGGATTTTATTGGCCCACGGCCTTGCAGGACGCATTCGACCTCGTCCAGCGCTGCCGCGCGTGCCAGTTTCATGCCAAACAGAGCCACCAGCCGGCGCAAGCACTCCAGATGATCCCCCTGTCCTGGCCCTTCGCGGTCTGGGGACTCGATATCCTCGGCCCCTTTCCCCGGGCAGTCGGGGGTTATCGGCATCTCTATGTCGCCATCGACAAGTTCACGAAGTGGCCGGAGGCGTTCCCCGTAATCGACATCGACAAGCACTCAGCGCTCAAGTTCATCCGGGGAATCACCAGCCGCTTCGGGATCCCCAACCGCATTATCACCGACAACGGCACGCAGTTCACGAGCGAGCTCTTCGGCGAATACTGCTCCGACATCGGCATCAAGCTCTGCTTCGCCTCCCCTGCCCACCCTGCCAGCAATGGGCAGGCCGAGAGGGCAAACACTGAGATCCTACGGGGCCTCAAGACAAGGTCCTACAACGACCTCAAGAAACACGGTGTCAAGTGGATCGACGAGCTCCCAGCGGTCTTGTGGGCCAATCGTACCACACCGAGCCGGGCGACCGGAGAGACCCCGTTCTTCCTGGTATACGGGGCCGAGGCCGTTCTGCCGCCAGAACTCACCTTCGGCTCCCCCCGGGTACAGCGCTACAGCGACAACATCGACCACGACAACATGCAGCTCGACAACCTCGACTTCCTCGAGGAGCGAAGACGACGCGCCTCGCTCCGAGTCGCCCGTTACCAGCAAAGCCTTAGACGCTATCACCAGCGCAAGGTTCGGGCCTGATCACTCCAGGTCGGGGACCTAGTCCTCCGCCGTGCCCTTACACGTGCCGGAAAGAATAAGCTTTCCCCCATGTGGGAAGGCCCCTTCCTGGTGATCGGTGTCTCCCGACCGGGCTCGGTAAGACTGGGCCAGGAGGATGGGACCCCGCTTCCCAATCCCTGGAATATCGAACATCTTCGCAAGTTTTATCCATAAGCATATCCTGTAAGTTACGGCAGGCTTGGGCCAGCGCCGGTTTTCTTCCAATATCGGCGCTGGCCGGGGGCCCCATACGTATTCGCCTTCGTATATAGCTTTTTAATATCCTTCCCGGTGTCGTCCTTTTTGTCTGTTTTCCATGTGTTGCGCT
The DNA here is from genome assembly GCA_003991445.1 of Oryza meyeriana var. granulata. Lineage (NCBI taxonomy): Eukaryota > Viridiplantae > Streptophyta > Magnoliopsida > Poales > Poaceae > Oryza > Oryza meyeriana. The sequence goes on from RYFJ01003230.1 coordinate 50,509, forward strand.
CGTGGCTGTCTCGTTCCTTTGGGGGCATAATCGGGCCGCGCCCGTGCGACAGCTGGGGTTCGCGCATTGCCATCAGTTCCCTACTGACGAGTAACCGCATCCCGATGTGCTAGGTTCAAGACGTTGTCGAGCTCGCGGGGACCTAAGGGCGCCCTCCGGGAGGCGCCCCGGGTCCCGGCGACTCCGGCGCCTTACCTGGCTAGCTTCGGGGTCGGTTCTTTCCGGAGGTAGGGGGTGAAATGGTTATACGTGATCTTTTCCTCCGCACGGTCGCGGCTCTAAGGGCCCGTTCGGGAGATGATCGACACCACGATTCGTAGCATGGAGTGGGCAAGGGAACGAGCCAAATACTCTCAGAATTCATCGTGTGCAGATTACACCAATCCCCGGCAAGTTTTAGGCAGGCTTTCCGAACCTCGACGCGGGCTGCGGAGCCCGGCCTGGCCGGCTCCTCCCCGGCAACCGGCGAGGCACCAGACGCTTCGCTGCCTGACGACCCCGTCTCCGGCCAAAGCTCGTTCCCGCGGCCTCGCGGCGCTCCCAGGGCCACAGGCGCCCGGGGGCACGGAGGGCCCCCGGACCCGGAGGACAGGAGTCGAAACTACGCACTCGACCGTCCCGCCAGACTCGTCCCCGGGCCCTTCGCAGCCGTCACGGACCAAGCACCCGGGGCAGGCGGCTGCTCAAGGCCCCGCGAAGGGGACCCGGGCGCGACGACGGTTCATGGCGAGTCAGTCCGGTACTCGACGTTCCCGGGGACGAGCGACGCTCCCGCCCCCGGGACCGTGTTCGCAGTGCCACGACGCCCTCCGCAATGTCCAGATACGTCACCTTATCCACCTTTACATATTGCTCAATTTGTATTCTTCCCCCGTTGTATGTGCAGCCTAGGTTCCAGGACCGGCCGCGGTGCCCGGACAGCACCGCCCCGGCAAGAATGCGTCTGGAACTCTGGAAGGTCGTCTCACATTCCATATTCAAGCACGGGCCCCCGGAACCCGGCTTACATCAAAACCGTATTTCAGTCCGGGGCCCCCGAGTCCCGGATACATATCCTTAGCGCTGGCCGGAGCCCCGGGTCCCGAGCGCATGCCGTTTCCCGACCTTGAGGCTCGCGAGGGAAGCGAGTCTGAGCTCCTCTCCCGAACACCAGCGACCTCCAAACAACACAATAAACCAAGGTACGAAAATATAAACATAATCATATACATATACAAATGTCTCCCTTGTACAAGACAGGCAAAACCAGAGCGTAAGCACGAGCGAGACCCGGAGACGCCGTCGCACGGGGAGAGGTCGCTAGCCTCCTTCGGACCGGACCCCGGACGACGACAGAAGAAGGGCGCCCGGGGGCATGGAGGGCCCCCGGGCCCCGAAGGCGCCCACGCATGGCATCAGAAGGAAACCGGCGTCTTCCTCAACCTCTTCGTCAAGCATCAGCTCTACAAGACGGTCGCCGCGGTCGAAGAACCCTGCCTCCGGGGCAGCGGACTCGACCACGGCCTCCCGCGTTTTCCTCGCGAACTACCGCGACTTCCTCGCGAACTACCGCGACTTCCTCGCGCACGGCGAACTCACACCCCCGGGACGCGAGCCCGGCCTCTTGGGCCCGTATGCATTCTCCCCGGGAGAGCGTTTCCTTCTCCCATGCCTCCCTCTTGGGTCAGGCGCGGGAGAACTCGTTGGCGGCGGATTCGGTGGCGCCCTTCAATCGGACGACGCACCTCTCTGCTGCCGCGGCCTCCGGACAGCGGTCGCCACGAAGAACTCGGTGGCGACAGCACGGGCGGCGAGCTGCCGCAGCGCCATCGCGACCGCTGCCGCCGGCCTTCCTCAACACTTCGTTCCATGTTTTCAGCCCGGGTGCCGGGTACGTATCGCATCTAAGTCAACAAATCGTCAAGCTACGTCAGTACATGGCGAACCAGGCGGACCCAGCGTCCCCTCATTTCTTCAAGACATGGCCCTGTTCCTGGCCGGAGTGGATCCCGGCCGAGCAACAGGGCCAGGGGCCACTGTCGGCGAAATGGGACTAGGGGTCCCACAGCCTGCGGGGACGCGTGGATCTCCGGCCACATCGGCTCCTCCGGGGGGCATATCCTGCACGACCGGCGGCCGGCAGGGAGGCCGTGTCTCCCGCCGGTCGTCCATGCCCGGATGCGTCGCCCGCGGCCCCGGGTGCTCGTCCCCACGCCCGGACGCGCCGCCTGTCGGCCGGGAGCGCCTCCTCCGGCCCCGGGCGAGTGCCGCCCGGGAACGCCGCCTCCGGCCCCGGGCGAGTGCCGCCCGGGAGCGGGCCGTCCGGGAGCGCCTCCTCCGGCCCCGGGCGAGTGTCGCCCGTGCCCGGAGGCGCCGCCTCCGGGCGTGTGTGGCGACCAGGCGACCAGACCAGCCGCCCGCAGCACCCGACAGGGGCTCCTCCAGGCGTGGCGCAACAGGCGGCTGCTGGCATGCAGGTGCTCCAGCTGCCCACAGCAGCAATAGCTCCGGCATAGGCGTCGTAGGCAGACGTGTGCACAGGAGAGCTCGCCGGAAAAGCTCTCTCTCTGTATTCTGGCACTGTGGACTCCCCTAATCTATAAAGGAGGATCCAGGCCACCGAACCGAGGGGCAAGGAAGCTTGAGCATTAGGAACCCCGAGCTCAGACTCTGACTAGACCCCGGGCTCCCCGACGCTATCTCATTCTCAGACGACTGTTCTTCTTCCTCAGTTCCGACTGAGCTCGCTTTGTAACCGTATTCATTCTCCCACCTAGCCATACACACAGGAGTAGGGTATTACGCTCCGGCGGCCCGAACCTGTATAAATCCTCCTGTCTTCTCTGTGTGCCACGGTTTTCTCGTCTTCTCCAACGCCTCGTACACCTGAGAAACAGCTCCCCTGGCCGAACCTCAAAGGGGGGTCTCCCGACTTCCCGCCGTCGAGGCTTCGTCCTCCGACAGATACGTTATTGAAAACCACTTTGAATGTGGGTCTGAAAATAAACCGTATGGAAAGTTGAGTGATGAATAATATCCGGTTTTGAAATTTAGGGATGAATTTTAGACTTTGGATGAGCTAATTCATTGGTTTTCGTGAGTCTGTTTTTCAAACTATTAAATAACATCATGTATTTTGAAAAAAAATGTTTATAAAAATTTTCCTTAGAAAATCAAATAAATTTATTTTTAAGTTTATAATAGTTAATACTTAATTAATTATAAGCTAATAACTATATAAAAGTTTATAATAGTTAATACTTAATTAATTATAAGCTAATAACCTTTCACATGCCACTAATCAGCTAAGATGAAACGCTATAGCGAACGCTAGCCAGCTATTGGTGGCTGGGTGCGACGTGTTTTCGACGGTATATATGCATCACAACGACCGGTCACGTCGTCGAGGTACGTACCGGTGAGAGGTAGGTGCTGACGTACGTATACACATGAGGGTACCCGGCCGTACTTTATACGCTAGCTGCAGCACAACGAGAATATATTTGCATGCACGACATATTAAGTAATCATCTTCAAGTCTAAAAAAATTAGTTATATACTATTACTCCGATTTTTAATGTCTAAGGTCGTTTACTTTTTAGATAAACATTCCATGTTCGTCTTATTTTAAAAAGTTATATAATTATTATTTATTTTGTTATAATTTGTTTTATCATTAAAGGTACTTTAAACATGACTTATACTTTTATATATTTGTATAAAATTTTCAAAAAAGATAAATAATCAAACTTATGTTCAAAAGTCAACTAAATCAAATGTTAAAACCGGAGAGTGTATATATTACACTATAAAGCCAACTATATATGAGGTATATATGTAGCTCCAGATTTGTTTGGAATTGTGCTTCTTTGCAGCCCATTAGTTTGGACCCAAAATGGATGTTTCAAACCCATTCTTTCTGGTTGCACAGGAAGAGAACAGCTCAAACTGGGAAAGAGATGCAGAACGTGTCTCATGCGGGCATGCATGGAATTTTTACTGTTACTAATTTAATTTTTTTTTAATTTACAAAACTAATTTTTGATTTCGTTTATTTGCAAAAGTAACCTCTTGCCGCCGTGGGGCAGGGCGGTATTTAAAAACCGCCGTAGCCCAGAGCGGCGAATGGCCTGGGGCCACGGCGTCGTGACAGCGGCGAATGGCACCGGGCCGCCCGTGCCTCTTCCTCCCCGCGCGCCCGTGCCCGTGCCCACGCCCGTCCCTGCGCCCATGCCCATCCCCGCGCCCGCGCCCGTCCCTGTCCCCGTGCCCGCGCCCGGCCTGTCAGCGGGAGGCGCTCTGACGCGCGGGCCCCAAGCGCATGGAGAGAGAGAGCGGAAGACGACCGCGGGCGCGGGCGCGGGCGCGGGCGCGGGCGCGGACGCGGGGACGGGCGCGCGGGGAGGAAGAGGCACGGGCACCCCGGCCGACTGACGCCGTGGGCCGCCGTCACGGCCTGGTGACGCCGAGGTGGGCCCAGGCCATTCGCCGCCCTGGGCCACGGTGGTTTTTAAATACCGCCCTGACCCACGGCGGCAAGAGGTTACTTCTACAAATAAACGAAATCAAAAATTAGTTTTATAAATTAAAAAAAATTAAATTAGTAACAGTAAAAACTTGGCATGCATGAACTTTGAACTCTCCTAGTAGTGTACACTGGCCTGGAGGACAAAAGTGAGCTTGCTTGGCCTGTGTCTGTGTGGAACACTGGCACCTGCACTCAAGTTCTTTCTTTTGTTTTTTTGAAACGGTACTCAAAATTTATATACTAGTAGCATATATGTATGGCTCCATGGCAAGGCCGTGTACGTGTCAGTGTAAATCATCTGAGCCTTTACTATATATATATGTGGTGTAGTCATGCAGGGGACGGCCCAGATTCACTCTCTCTGGCGTTGTAGTCTACCTCTCTCCCTGACTCCGCCATGGCTGGCTGGCTAGCTAGCTTATTGCAAGAAACAAAATATAATATGACGTACGTCGTTATACAGAGGTATTCCTTTCAGTATTTAATATTTGACACTATTGATTGACTTTTAAACATATATTGACATTCGTCTTATTTAAAAATATATAATTATTATTTTATTTTATTGTGATTTGCTTTATCATTAAAATACTTTAAGCATGACTTATATTTTTATATATTTGTATAATATTTTTAAACAAGACAAATGGTTAAACTTATGTTCAAGAGTTAACAATATTAAACATTAAAAATCAAAGAGGGTAATTAATTAATATATACTCCGTAAACTGGAAATATGTGTATCAGGCTACCCAAACATCAGGGTTTTCAATAAAAAGGCCTGGATCGAGTGAAATTTTCGGGATTTTTCAATGAACAAGGCACGGAACTAATTATATTACAGTGAATTTAGTAAAAACTTTCGAGACGCATTTGAGTTGATATGAAAAACGAGGGTCATTCTTTGCGTAGGGATTTTACATTTATTTTGGCAATCTCATTTGTTGTCGTTTGTCAAGCTTTGCACCACATTAGACGATATTTGGCTGTAGAACACTCCCAGTTACCCATTTAGTCATTTAGACTTTTATCGTCTGTTTTTGGGCTTATTAGCTACAACCAAAATTTTAAATTTTACAACTTGATTTTAGAGTTGATTTTGAGGATTCCAGGGTTCGATTCCTCTCAAAGTCTCAATTCTAATTTTTCTTCTTCTTTTGTTTTGAGCTGCATTCCTATTCAGGAATTCCCAGTTCATGAATCTAATCGATTTCGTTTCTGACTGGATCAACTCGATCTGACTCGTATACGGGCATGCTTTTATATTTATATATAGACATTCAAATAATAGAAGAAATTCCTATGATACCAAACTTCCACACAAAACAAAATATTGACGATATATGATTAATTTACCTAGTCCACTATTATTTAATTTACTTTTGATAGGCTTATTTTTACCTTTCACTCGTGCTGACACTATTTAGAGTTACTGTTCAAAGTTACTGTTTACTACTATTCACTCGATTCTTTTTATTTTCAGGATCTTTACGGGTAGGCGAAAGCTACTGCGACAGCCAATGCTTGTTTCAGAAAGGTTTTTATGTCCTACTCGGTACTCACCATATTTCTCACTTTTTGTTTTTAGAAGAGGTTTCTTTAAATAACCCTAGTCATACTTATTTTAGTTGAGAGTTTATTTTCTCCCCAGGCAGTTTCACCCAAAGAGAAACTTTTCTACGGATACGAGTTCTCCTGATGCCTATGCAAGATGCAGGCTATGAACAAGAAATACCGAAGAGGTTTCTTCTATAGGGTTCCTAGCATAAACACTCGCCAGAACAAATAGACAGAAAAACTTAAAAAAACTTTTTCATAATAAACAAATAAGTTTACATATGTTTTTCCTTTCGAGAACCCCAAAGGATTATACAAACAAGTTTAACTTGCTTATCTTACACAAATTATGTTACACTCCTTACTTCAATATACTAGCAAGGTGGATTACTACTACTAGAACTAGAGGGTGAAAGCTAGCACTCTGGTTGGAGGTTCTTCCTTTTTGAGCGGGTATCCCTCCCGTTGGGCACACCTCTCTTTTTATACAGGCTCCGAGAGAGGCTCGTCAGAGGCTTCATTTTTATCTTCGCAATACTGTGGCTTCACGAGCATGCCACCTTCATGTTGTTACTCTTTCTTTTTTTATTCACAGGCATCCTTTATTTAGCTATGCCTCTCCTTTCTACCAAAAGCAAGATTCTCTACTATTCTTAATAGTAACATGTCACTTACCGAAAGATTTTTTGGATTTACTCAAACAAGACTTCCTCCTGTGAGAGAGACATTATTGAATTCCTCATTAGGGGCATTATTAGGCTACATATTAGGTGTGGAAGGATGAAACTCCGACGGCGGGAAGTCTGATGACCCCCCTTTGAGGTTCGGCCAGGGGAGTGGTTCTCAGGCGACTGCGACGTCAGGTGGAAGAAGGATGGTTCGATGGATGGATCGGCACACAAGAAAGACAGGAGGAAGTAGACACGTTCGGGCCGCATGGAGGCGTAATACCCTACTCCTGTGTGTTTGCTATCTGTGGAGGATGAATGTGGTTACAAGGTGAACCCCCCCGGGGTGCTCGGAAGCTAGCCTGGGGACTTGAGGAGCTTAGAGAGAGAGAGCTCAGTTGTCTAAGCCGGAGAGGAAGCTTTGTTGTCTAAGGCTGGAGCCAGGGCTGCCCCTTGAGCCAGAGGCATGGATCCTCCTTTTATCGCCAAGGGGAGTCCACAGTGCCGAGATACATGAGAGAGCTAGCTACGATTTGTCTTGTCACACCGTCCGCCTGCTGAGCCGCGCTGGAGACATGTCTTGCCGTCGCCTCGCACGTCAGCCTGCTACGCCCACGCCGGAGATGGTGCTGCACCTCTTGCTGCAGGCGGCTAAGTCATGGAGACGATCGCCTTGCCGCTCGGCTGCTGCGGGCGGCTGGCAGAGCATGTCTGGTCGTCTTGCCGCCCGGCTGCTGCGGGCGGCTATCTGGTCGTCTTGCCGCTCGGCTGCGGACGGCTGAATCCTGGAGATGTTAGAGCGCACGGCTCCGCTGCGGGAATCAAATATCCTCTGACTGTGCAAGGAACAGGCCCACGGGGGGGGGGACATCTTGAGAATCCACGTGTGTCCGACCGGGCGACGTGCGCGGCATGCCCTGTCGCCCGTCATTAACGCTGGTCGCCGGAGTGTTGATCCGCTGCCCGGGAACGTGCCCCGCGACCGTGTATGTGGGTCCCGAGACCGGGGTCTGTCCCCGGACCATGGGGCCCGAGGTAGGCGCACCCGGGCAAGCCACGCCCGGGCCCGGGGGGCGACGTGCCCGGGCACGGGGAAGCGCACCCGGGGCCGGGGGCAACGCATCCGGGCACGGGGAGGCGCACCCTGGGCCCGGACACTTAGCGGGAGACACGGTCGTAGCCGGCCGCCAGTCGTGCTGGAAGTGGCCCCCGGAGGAACCGACGTGGCCGAAGACCCACGCGTCCCCGGGGTATGTGGGGCCCCCATTCCCGTTTCGCCGACAGTGGCCCCTGGCCCTGTTGCTTGGCCAGGAACAACTCCGGGCAGGAACAGGGCCACGTCTTGAAGAAACGAGGGGACGCGGGGCCCTGGCTGTAACACGGTCGATATGTGTCCGGGACCCGGAGGCCCGGGATGGAAATATGGAATGAATCGAGACGACCTCCCCGGACCCGCACTCGCCAGGGCGGTGCTGTCCGCGATATCGCGCCCTGTTGAAGTTGTTCCGAGTGCCTCGTCCCCAGACTCGCGCTCGCCTTGGCAAGGCTGCCCGGGCTCGGGCTCCCCAGAGTCGGGCCCGAGAGGAGGGTCCCAGGCCGCGCGTCTGTCGGGCAAGGGGCGCTCAACGATGAGCACCGCGCTCGCTGCGTGCGGGGTTGCCGCTGGGCTCGGTGCCGCGGCCAGCAACCCGCGCATGATGGCTTGAAGCCGCGGTGCGAGAAGCGGGCGTGCGCCCTGCCACCGAGGGTAGCAAGGACGCTCTCGGGTTCTTGGAACTCGAGAGGTTGCCCCAGATCGGGAGCCGGATTCGGACCGTCCGCCTAAGGATCGGACAGTCCGAACCCCTATGATCGGACCGTCCGCTAAGGGATCGGACCGTCCGAATTCCCGTCCCTGCAGCCGAAGAAGAGGGGGAATGCCAGGGCCCAGCCGTCTCCCGCGAGGGGGGAGCGCGCCCTGGTACTTTTTGCTGCTCGGCGAACCTGAGCGACGTACGGACACGCGATGCTACGGTCCGCGCTGGGGTGGATGGCGGTCGCCGCCGGCGAAGTGCAGGTGGCAGCCCGTTGAGGCCGTCGGGAGTCCGCCCGGGTCCGGGCGGATCTCAAGAGCGGACGGGCAGCGATTGCGATGGCGATGCAGCAGCTCACCGCTCGTACAGTCGCCACCGAGATCTTCGTGGTGACCCGCCGGCTGGACATTGAGGCGGCAGAGGGGCGCGGCGTCCAACTGGAGGGCGCCGCCAAATCCGCCACAGAATAGGCCTCCCGCGCCCGGTCCGAGATGGAGGCGCGGGAGAAGGAAATATCCTCCCGGGAAGATCGTGTCCGGGCCGAGAGGCCGGGCTCGCGGCCCGGAAGCGTGAGATCACCGCGTGCGAGGCGGCAGTGAAGGCCGCCGAGTCCCGGTTGGTGGAGACGGAGCGGGAGGCCGAGGCCTCCCGGAAGTGCGCGGCCGGCTTCGAGGCCGTGGCCGACACCGCAGCAACGGTGGCAGGGTTCCTTGACCGCGGCGAGCACCTGGTGGAGCTGATGTCTCACGAGAAGTCCGAGGAAGACGCCGGTCCCCTTCTGACGCCGCCCGGGGTCCAGTCCGAAGAAGACCAGCGACCTTCCCCCGTGCGACGGCATGTTCGGCCCTCCGCTCGTGCTTGCGCTCCGATTTTGCCTGTCTTGTACAAAGAGAAACATTTGTAGGTGTATATGATGATGTTGACATTTTCGTACCTTTGCTTATTGCGTTGTTCGGAGGTTGCTCGTATTCGGGGCCCCGTGTCCGGGAACGCTGAGTACCGGGCGCCATCCGACAGCGAGAGCCAGCAGCCGCGAACAGCCGTAGTGCCTAAGGCCCCTGTTCGGGCCCCGGCGTGGCCGCCTGCCCCGGGAGCTCGGTCTCCTGGGGCAGTGAACGCGATGGTTGCCCGCCCCGGGAACCCGGTCCCTGGGGCCGCGAGCAACCAAACGCGAGCCTTGCAGAGCGATTAGGTCCGTAGGATCGACACCTCCCGTCTTCCGGGCCCGGGGGCCCTCCGTGTCCCCGGGCGCGGTTGGCCCAGGGAGTGCAGCGAGGCCACGAGAACAGGCTGCTAGAAAGGAGAAAATGCGAAAAGATGCCCCGCGTGGGTTAGGTATGACCGTTGTGCTACGCTCATACCTTTTGACTCGCCGGGAGCCCCTCGGGAACCGACCCTGATCGGGCGCGGGGTCGCCGGGCAGCGAAGCACCCGGCGCCTCGGCAGTGGCCGGGGAGGAACTGGCCAGGCCGAGCACCGTAGCCCACCCCGGGGACCTAGGCTGGCTCGACAGGGGGTTATGCCCGAGACCCCGGAGCTTCGGCAGTGCTCGGGGCACGGTCCACGACCCGACAACCGAACCTCGACAACCGGGGCAGCACTAACCCAGCGGCCCTCGCGCCAGGCCCTGGCAGATTCTGCTTTGCCCTCGGGGCCAAGGAGAACGAAACACAAGGCCATACAAACGGGGGAAGAAATAGGAATTGAGTAATGTTTGAAGTTGGACGAGATTACGTATCTGAATGTTGAAAGGCTGGCATGGCTCCGTGAGCACAATCCCGGGGCCGGGAGCGCTGCTCGCCCTCGGGAACACCGAGTACCTGGCCCATCCACGTTGAACCGCCGTAGCGCCTAGGTCCCCTTTCTGGGGCTTGGGGTAGACGCCTGCCCCGAGAGCCCGGCACCGAGGGGCCGCGGGCGACGGAGCGCGAGCCTTGCGGAAGCGGTTATGTCCGAAGGTTCAACCCTTTCCGTCTTCCGGATCCGAGGGCCCTTCGTGCCCCCGGGCGCAGCGAAGCCGCGGGGACAGACCGCCCGACCGTGCCCGGGGCGCCAGCCAGCGAAGCACCCGGCGCCTCGGCGCTGGTGGTCGGGGAGGAGCTGGCCAGGCCGGGCACCGCAGCCCGTCCCGGGAATCTAGGCTGGCCCGACGGGGGGTTATGCCCGAGACCCCGGAGCTTCGGCAGTGCTCGGGGCACGGTCCAGACCCGGCCATCAGGCCTCGGCGACCGGGGCTGCCCTAGCCGGGCGGGCCCCTGGCCCGCATCGAGGTTTGAGAAGCCTGCCGGGAATTGGTCTAAATCTGCACACGACGAACTGTGAGCGTATTTGGCTCGTTCCATTGTCCATTCCATGCTACAAATCGTGACGTCTACCGCCTCCCAAGGGCCTCTTCGTGGTCGCGACCGTACGGAGGAAAAGATTACGCTCGGCTGCTGCGGGCGGCTGTCTGGTCGTCTTGCCGCTCGGCTGCGGGCGGCTGAATCCTGGAGATGTCAGAGCGCACGGCTCCGCTGCAGGAATCAAATATCCTCTGACTGTGCAAGGCGCAGGTCCACATGGGGGGGGCATCTTGAGAATCCACGCGTGTTCGACCGGGCGACGTGCGCGGCACGCCCTGTCGCCCGTCATTAACGCTGGTCGCCGGAGTGTTGATCCGCTACCCGAGAACGCGCCCCACGACCGTGTATGTGGGTCCCGGGACCGGGGTCTGTCCCCGGACCATGGGGCCCGAGGTAGGCGCACCCGGGCAAGCCGTGCCCGGGCACGGGGAAGCGCACCTGGGGCCGGGGGCGACGCATCCGGGCACGGGGAGGCGCACCCTGGGCCCGGACACTTAGCGGGAGACACGGTCGTAGCCGGCCGCTAGTCGTGCTGGAAGTGGTCCCCGGAGGAGCCGACGTGGCCGAAAACCCACACGTCCCCGGGGTATATGGGGCCCCCATTCCCGTTTCGCCGACATTAGGTTATTCATTAATATTATTAGGTTACTAGTCATGCCTGAATGTTTGACAATAACTTATCAATTTAATATTTCTTATATATATTTTTATCTTCAGCTAATAATCTTATTGGTCTGGTTGTCCATGACCACCAATATCTATGGTATCTACATCTGAGAAGGATACTTCAAATTTTTCATCATATGCTTTTTTTCATCTCTTCAAATTTTTCGCTTATTTCTTGTTTTAATTCCTCAAGTATTTTCTCCTTTAGTTCCTTCTTCCATTGGGGAAAAACTTCTTTAAATATTTCTATTACCTTCCAATCAATATATTCAAATATAACTTTATAGCCATTTTCAGTGATAATATTTTCAAACAGGATCCATCTTCTAGTAGAGCTCTTTTTACTATTAAGTTGATTGTAGTATCTACAAATTGCTTCGCAATCAGTTCTAATTGTAAATTCTTTAAAACCCAGGTATAATCTGAAAGCATTTATTGTGTTGATTATTGCTAGGATTTCTCGATCTGTATTGTTTACAATTTTTAATTTATACCTTCCAGAAGTATATCTACATATTTTTTCTTCTGTCTTGGATGAATATTTAGTGGGTCTTTGCTTTAACACTGCACCCACCCTTGCTGAGATGTATCTGTTTTAATAAAAAAGTAATTATCGTTTTATGGTAATTCTAAGAGTTTTAAGTCTCTAACCCTTTCTTTTATTATTCTTACTAGTCTAATGTCTTTAGAATTAAAATATCTTTGGCTATTTTTTCTTAATTTCGCATATAATGGTCCTATTAGCTTTGCTAAATTATCTATGTGATTTCTAGCATAATTTATAATCCCCAAAATTGCTGTAACTCCTTTTTATCATTCATGATATCAGGGAACTGTAAAATTTTCTTGGCAACATGATCTTGTAGATATATTTTGCCTTCTCTTATTTCATGAACAAGGAAGTTGATTTTCTCTTTGCATATTTTCATTTTCTTCTTAGATATAATTAACCATTTTGTTCTACCTTTCTAAAAAGATTTCAAGATGAGCAATATGCTCCTTATACATTTTTGAAAAAACCAGCAAGTTATCTATATAGACTAATATAAATTCTTGTTTTTCGTTAAATATATTTTGTATTTTTCTTTGGAATAAGGTAGGTACATTTTTTAAGCCTAATGGCATTATAAGCCATTCATAGTGTCTCTGAGGATAGGGGAACACAGTCTATTCTATAGATTCTTCTGCCATTTTTACTTGCCAAAATCTAGCTTTCAAGTCAAATTTAGAGAAATATCATCCTAGATTTACTTCTAACCTCTTCGGCATGTTTTCTTACTATAAATGCTGCAGATCTATGTGGACTTATGCTTTTCCTTTTTGCTTCTAATTTTAATAATTCTTCTATATGCATTTTAAATTCCTCTATAACCTTTGGAGTTGCTTCTATTGGGCATGTTTTAATTATATAGTCTGGATTTATTATATTAATCTTGCAAATAATTGAATTTTTCTCCCAGTATTTTTATAGGGATTTCTTCTATTATTTGAATGTCTTCTAGTCTTTAAACAACCCTTTCAATATCTCCTTTAGACTTTATATCTCTATACTAATTTGGTGCGAATGATTGTAGTCCTATATATTTTATATTAGAATTTGACATATAGTAGTTTTCTATATTTTCACTAAGCTCATGTTCTATGCTTATAGGGTCAAGGCTACAAGGTTAGAGGAGGTTCCACCACGCTTTCGCACTTCTGAAATATATGGAACATTGTCTTGATAAGGGATGAATGTAATTCCTTGCTCATGTATTACTGTGATTTGTACCGACTGCTGTAAGAATCTTAAGCCTATTATCGTATCATCATTTATAATCTTTTATTGTAATCTCATCTATTATATATGTTGTCCCATTGATGTATATTTCGATATTATAAGCTAACTAATTATAAATTTTTCCTTATTCCTGATATATCTGTAGAAACTTCTGTTTTATCATCATCAATTATATGAACTATTTCAGGACATTTTATGAAGTAATTGTCTTGAATAATATTCTTTATACAACCTATGTCTACTAATACTAGTATTTTATATGATACCTTTGATAATAGCTTTACTTTTACTGGTATCTTTATTCCTAAAATTTCTTTGAAAGGCATTATATACTTATTTTCAAAATTAGTAATAGTATCCTTTAGTTGAATTATCTTGGAAGTATTATTGTCTTTTAATGTTATTAATTGTTTATGGAATTCAGTGTTTTGTGTAACCTCTTTTTCAGGTAGAGCCTTACTTTCACAATTATTTTTAAATTTTCTAATTCTACTTCTAATTTATTTTTGTTATGCTCTCCCGCATTTTTGTAAAAGAACCACATTTTTTGGCTCTTGGCCTACCAGCATGCTTCTGCTATGCTCTCCCGCCGCGGGAAGGGAAAAGTTATAGTTTTTTAAGGTTAATTTTCACTCTATACTTATTTCTCAGTGGAACAAATTTTCTATGTTGCATTCGTGCCTAAGGGTGGTTTATGGGCGCTGTGAGCTTTTGATTGCATTTAGGGGAGTTCTTTAGTAGTCCAGTGAGTGTCTTTCTGACCTGGCTGGGAAGATGTTATAATGTGTGCCATAAAAAAGATGTATTTCTGCTGTGTTTTTGCCTTCTTCACCTTATTATGTATTGATAGCAAGCATTATGTTGGCCCCGTGAATCTAATCCTTTCTTATTAGGAAAGGGATGTACAGAGAACACAGTTTCTCTTTCTCTCTATATGGGCGTGCATTTGTAAATTTACCTCAAAATTTTACCATTTTCGCAGAAACCTGGGCGTGCAGAAGCTGGAAGTAAGACTCATGTTCAGCAAAGTGAGTAAAAGGCAATCTAGACGTGAACGAGGAGGAGCACAGCAAAGTTCCACTAGTATATACACGTATGTCCTCTATTCATGTATGCACTTTCCTTTTTTTTTCTTTTTCCAACCCTGTATATACACGTACGTGTGCCGGACTAGCTAGGTCTCCGATCCGACTCGTATACGTATGTACCATGCATGCCTGTTTATATATTTTCGACCGTACTTTGGCTGCAATGAGATTAAGAAGGAAGGCATCAATCTAAATTGGCGCTAATAGCGATACGTCAGGCGCCGCAGCCAGCATCGCTCTGCAAAGTCGAGGTCGTCGTCGGAGCGGCCAGCTACGCTAGGGATAATCGATGGAGCCGACGCCGACGCCGACGCCGACGCCACCACCTGAGCCAACATATCACCGCAGGTACGTAAATATGCGACAAACCCACAAACCCGAACCCAAACCCTAAAAACCAAAATTCCCCAAACTCTCGCCGTCGCCATGGACGGCGATGCTGGCGGCGACCCTGCTACCGGCGGGGGAGACGTGCCCTTCGCCGGCCGCTACCTTCCCTCTCGCCGTCGACCTGGCCGTAGGGGAGCCCAATTTCTTCCACGGGAAGAAAGCGTTGATGAGCGACTTGGTCGGAGGCACCCAGAGTTGTTCGACCAACTCGACCTCATCCGTCCAGGTCAAACGTTGACCTCTCATGTTACTGGGTGAGCTCCTCCCTCCCTTTCTCCTTCCCCTTTCTGTTGCAGTGGCAGACTGGCAGGGGAGAACCTCCACCACTCCACACACACTCGCAGAGACACACAAAAGAACTAATTTTGAGTAAATTGTTGGAGGAATGGTGTTGTACAAGGTCGATTTACAGTTTATTTCCGTAAAAGAACCAAGGGTACTTCTGCTATGCCTCCAGCACCCGTCTTGTCTCATATTTAACCTAATTGGCCCTGCAACAGCATAATATGCTGGGCATTACTTGGTGCATTGCAATCAAAACCGCAATTTTAGCAAATTGCACATGTTTCTATTCATAGGACAGCGATGAAATGTTTATCACATGCCTCCCTCCTTTCCTCCACTGCAATTCCAGGCTGTGCTACCTTTGCAACCATTTTATAGCCTGAATACTGTTTCTAAGTAGCAGCCACTGAAGGGGGAAAAATAGTTTTGAAGGGTAATTTTCATTCTCCACAATTATTTCTTAGTAGAACAAATCTTCCATGTTGTGCTCCTGCTGAGTGGTGGTTTATGGGCGCTGAGATATTTTGTTTGGCTATTATAGGTGTTCTGCAGTGAATGTTTTTTTTAACCTGGCCAACAAGTAGTGTTGTGACATCTGGCCATAAGGGGTGTCTCTGTGCTTAGCTTTTGCCTTTGCTTCACCTCATTATGTGTTGGCAACAAGCTTTTTATTGGCCCCTAAACTGACACCTCCTTACGAAAGGAATGAACAAATAACACCATCTATCGCCTTGGAAGAATATAGATTCAAGATATATGTATTGCTGTTAGTAAAACTTAGCTAAAATTTACAACCTTGGCAGGAGACGTGGAGGTGCAGCAGCTAGAGCCAGAACTCTCATTCGGCAAAGTGTTCTTTATTCAGACCGCCCCAAGCGATCCCGAGGCAGACGAGGACAAGTAAAATCACAGATTGAATCACAGTATGTGGGTGTCCCTCTTAATTTTTTTTTTAAAAAAACCTACTCTTTTGCGCATTTTGCAATATACCTTCATAATATCTGAACAACATGATCTGCTCAGGGCTGAGAAGGATGCAAGTGAGGTGAGCAGTAGTGAGCTTGGTGCTACTACTACAGACATGCCAAAATTCAAGACACTATCACTGAATGATTCACCCTCTGCACCTGATTCAACTGACAGGTGTGACCTTTATTCTATTGAAATAACGGGGTGGTTGTTAATTTGTTATTATCCCCAAAACATCTGATGTGTTTTGCACAAATCTCAGTCCACTTCCAAGGGTTATGAATCTAAGTTAAGTTAGTGGAAAATCATATGATAATTACATTTTTTTTTTACTTCACCCCCTAGCATGGCCATATCTTATCCTAGCCCAAGTTAAGTTAAGAAGAGGAACCTTTGTGGGGAACTGCAATACCATCACAATCCCAGTCAATGAATAATTTCTCTCAACATAACCGAGCTCTTGGGATGAACCAGCGTGCTGCTGCTATGGCTGCCCAACGCACCAGCAGCAGCTACCTCGTTTATTCCAGCTCCTAAAATAGTGCTTTCAGTACATTATAAGGTTCATTTTGTGGTTCCACTAATTTATTTTAATCTTTCGTTAAAATCGAGTCATGCAAGGCCTTTTCTTTTGTTTGCTAAATTGGATTAAAGTTGGATATTTTTTGTTAAATGGCGATGCTAGACTTACGACCTTTAACAATATGACTTATGATGAAGCAAATTTCATTTTCAACTTGTTGATGCCTTGGCAAAACTTAGGCTGGAGACAAAAAAAAAAGTTTCACTAGAACAAGATGTTTAAGGGACAGATTTATAGAGATAGCGACCATCTTATGTGGAGCATTTCCCTCTGTTAAAGTATATCCGCTATAGTTGTCACTGACTAATGGCCATGCTGCCGTATATGTGTTGATCAGGGTTAAGGAGCATGCTGATGATGTGGGTAGCAGTAAACTTGGCTCTACAAATAAAGATCTGTCAAAATTGAGGCACTTTCGCTGGATGACTCACCACATGCATCTGGTTCAACTGATGGGTATAACCATTATTATTTATTTCTTTCAAATGATGAGTATGGTCATTTTTATGTGGTAGGATGTTTCATCGTTGGTTTAGTTGATTCCATAAGAATCTCCATGCCTCTAATTCTTGTTTATTCAAATTGATGTTGACCGGCTGCATGGGTATTATTGTTATGACCTAGTGTCATGGTGCATGCTGGCAACACGGGCAGTGATGGACCTGATTCTACATTTGCACAGCTGTCAGCACTTGAGGAAGCGGTTTCACCTTCGCTGTAAGCGTTTCACAAGCATATCTCATTTGATGTATAAATTATGTTTGATAAGTCTTTTCATTTTTCTTAATTAAGATTTCTATGCCTGCAATTCTATTACTCCATTGATTAAAAAGAACAAATAATTTATTTTAATAATCTGATGAATAATTAAAAAGAACAAAGCCTCAATCTAGTTTTCTTTGCTTTTGTTTGTTCTTAATAAATTTGGACAGCTGCCTGGAAACCAAATACAAAAATCCCACCTTTTTTTTTGAGGGACCAATTCGTAATCGGTCATTCGGTTGCGACCAAACCCATAAACATCTTGCCGTCGACCCGACGATAGGGGAGTCCATGTTTGTTTGGAAGGGGGCCTGTGATTGCTGAGTGAGGTCCCCCCCTCCCTCCCACCCTTTGTCCTTCGCCTTCTTCGTTCCCGCGGCAGGGGAGCCTCCCCCACGCGAGACACGAACTCACTCTGACACACACACACAGTAGAGGGGAAAAAGGAGCTAATTTCTGTAAAACATTAGAGGTCTGCTGTACAATGGCTATTCTACAAGTTATTTCCGTAAAAGAACCACATTTTTTGGGCTCTTGATCGACCAGGGTACTTCTGCTATGCCCTTTTAGCCACGCCGGGGGGGTGGGGGGGGTGGGGGAGTTGTAGTTTTTTAGGGTAATTTTTGCTCTACACTACTATTTCTCAGTGGAACAAATTTCCTATGTTGCTTTCGTGCCTAGTGGTGATTTATGGGCGCTGAGAGTTTTCTTTTTATTGCATTTTTAGGGGTGTTCTTTGGTAATCCAGTGGTGAGTGTTTTTCTGACCTGATTAGGAAGGTGTTGTAATATGTGGCCATAAAAAGATGTATTTCTTCTTTGTTTTTTGCCTTCAGATTATTATGTGTTGATATTAAGCATTATGTTGGCCCTGTAAAACGAATACTTTCTTATTAGGAAATGGATGTACAGAGAACACAATCTCTCTTTCTTTCTCTATATGTGTGTGCATTTGTAAATTTACCTCAAAATCTTACAATCTTCGCAGAAAACAGCATGCAGAAGCTGGAAGTAAGACTCATATTCCGCGAAGTGTTCTCTATTCGGAGCGTAAAAGGCTATCTAGACATGAACAAGGCGGAGCACAGATACCAACCTTACAGTAAGTTCTTCCACTAGTTATTGTTGTTTTTCCTTATTCATTTTAGTTATCTCAATGCACATCAAAGGTCAGAAATCCATCCGGCAAAGACACAAGAGGGAAAAAAGAGCTAATTTGTCAATTTTATTAGATGAATGCTGCTGTATGATGATGATTTACAGGTTATTTCTGTAAAAGAACCACATTTTTGGGCTCTTGGCCTAC
The DNA here is from genome assembly GCA_003991445.1 of Oryza meyeriana var. granulata. Taxonomy (NCBI): domain Eukaryota; kingdom Viridiplantae; phylum Streptophyta; class Magnoliopsida; order Poales; family Poaceae; genus Oryza; species Oryza meyeriana. The sequence continues at coordinate 69,204 of RYFJ01003230.1, forward strand.
CAGCATGCTTCTGCTATGCTCTCCCGCCACGGGAAGGGAAAAGTTGTAGTTTTTTAGGGTAATTTTCACTCTATACTTATTTCTCAGTGGAACAAATTTTCTATGTTGCATTCGTGCCTAACGGCTGTTTATGGGCGTTGTGAGCTTTTGATTGCATTTAGGGGAGTTCTTTAGTAGTCCAGTGAGTGTCTTTCTGACCTGGCCGGGAAGGTATTATAACGTGTGCCATAAAAAAGATGTATTTCTGCTGTGTTTTTGCCTTCTTCACCTTAGTATGTATTGATAGCAAGCATTATGTTGGCCCCGTGAATCTAATCCTTTCTTATTAGGAAAGGGATGTACGGAGAACACAGTTTCTCTTTCTTTCTCTATATGGCCCAAGTGCTCAATCTATTAAATGTAGTCATACTTTAAACAGCTAATCCAAATTGACTAAACCAGATTTCTGGACGAGTTGAGTCGAGTGTAATCATGGTGGTTAGATATTCTATGTTTATACTAATACTGCCAAATAGGTGCATATTGGGTCTGTTCGTCCCCATTTAAGCCATGGAAGACCATTCTTCTGCTGCTTATGCCAACACCTAACGGTTTGGGACTTAAACTCCATCTACATCTAGTAGTGTTCAACTTGCCCCTTACTGCCAAAAGCCACCATTATGACCCCAGTTATCTGCTTCACTGTCCTCCTTCCATGCTTCTGATTTAGCTCCTGTTTTGCATTTCTTTTTTCCTAGGTGCAGTCAGAGAGCAGCATCTGTGTTTATTTCCAAAAAATAAAAAAAATGATGATTAGAATATAGACAAGTGCATTATAGTTATCCCACAAAAAAGGTGCATTACAATTAAATGTACTAGCAATTTATGCTATAAGGGACCGTTTTGATGTTTCTAGATGGATTGGCTGCTTCTGTGTCTTGTACTCTTGTCAACACTCATTTCCAATTGAGGGATTGCTTGATGGTATGAAATGCTATTTGAGAGAGCAATATGATGATTTTGTTCATTATGTTCAAACTTTCAAGTGATTTTCTAGATGGCTTCTGGCCTTCCATAGACCATACTCTTGCCAAATCACTCGCAAAAATCTCACCAAGTTTGTTTATCTTTATTAGATTGGAATGCATGTTAAGTGACTTTATGAGTTTAAATTGTTCTGAGAACTTTGTCACCAATATCAGCACCTCCTGTCTCCTTTCTTCTTAATCATTATTTTTTCCCATTGTTGGTTTGTCTGTTGTTTTCTTAAGATTCCAATGCTTGTTGTTCTGTTACTCTGATTAGATGTTAGATTCACGACATGGCTTTAATTTTTTTTTTCTGACTTAGGGCTGTGGTGTGTGCTGGTGACATGGGCAGTGGTGAGCATGATTCTTCAACCGGGGGGCCGTCAGGACTTGAGGAAGCTTCACCGTCACTGTAAGCATCTATTTAGCATCTTTCACTTGTGTTTGGTCATTGTTAAGCTTGATTGTTTTTTTTTTGTTGTTGTTTCTGAAGACTTTTGTGCCACTAATTCTATTACTCACTGTTTAAGTAGGAATCACATTAAAACCAGAAGAAACTGCTGTCTACTGTAGTATTTTGTCTATCATGGCTTTTTTATTCAACAAATTTTCAGTTTGCGTTCCACCAAATTTTGTTTTGTTAACAAAAGAAAAAAGCCACTCTTTTGTGAGTGTTTTGACTGTTTGCTTTGATATAATTTTAACAAACTGTGTTTTGCTGACTATATGGTGATTTTATTTAGGTCGGAGAAACTACGTGAACTTGAGGAATACCGCAGTACACATACCTTTAGCAGCTTCGAAGATGCTTTTCGTTATGTTCTTTCTGTTCAGCGTGCTGCTTTTCCTGGGGTTCCAATAGCTGAGGATGAAATACTGTCTCATCAATTTGAGGACGAAGGTGAATTAATGCTGGCACAAAAACAAACTTCTGTTTTAGCTTTTGAGTATGCAACACCAGCTAACAAACATCTCTCTTTAGCTTTTGAGCTTACAACACCAGATCAATCAGTCCCAGTACAAGTACCAACTTTTGAAGCTTCCGTGGGCATTGTTCAGAATGGAAATAAATGGATGGGCAAGGAAGTTATGGCGGCATTTGAGAAATATATTGGGAAAAGGGACAATCTTAAGGTCTGTTCAGTTTTGTGTTTTCTTTAGTTCGAATTTCATAATTGATAAAACTATTACTAACAATTGTTGTTTAAGGACTTTGAGTACAAATTGGATGAACTTTGTCGTCAATGCTTCAATGTGAAAAACTACAATCATATGTTTCACCACTTCAACTTCAGTGTCAAGACTAAGGCCCCAGGTTCTACTGTTTGGACATCAGCTTTATACTTCGCCGAAGTCAAGACCATATTCAGACAGAAAGTCTATTTCTGCTGTCCCTTGGAGCCGAATGAAAATGGTATGGAATTTTTGTCTTCTGACTGACTTATATTGATTAGTAAAGGTGATGAAAGCTCTTGCACTGGTTTTTTATAATGTTCTGTTCTTTTTTTTTCTTGTAAGGTTATTGCTATGCATGCAAGAATCAAGGGATGGATGATCTGAAACATCCTATGATTGGTGCATTTGATAGAGGTGACAAAGATACAACGTTTCCCTATATGTACATGAGTGAGAGTGAGTGCCCCTATATGTGGGTGAGTGAGTCCGATGATGATATTCCCAGTCGACTTGAAGATTCTGACGATGAGACTACATTCGATGATGGGTTTTGGTGAGATTAGGTTCTGCAGGACTAATGGATAAGACATCAAATTAGTGACTCTGTTATACTTTGTGAACTAGGTTGAGTTGTAGTGCCTTGAATGTATCATCTTCAGATCTTGTAATGCATTATGTAACACTGGATTAAAATTTTGCACTGGTGCTGTTCTCAATCATGGTTGATTCACTGATGTATCTTGTACCTGTGTTTGTCTCTGTTGTTGATCGGCACAGAGCCATCATCCACAACTCGAACACACCCACCTCGAAGCCCTGCTTCACTTCTCCGCTGATCAGACATAGTGCATTTGTCATTCCACCAACTCGAGCCAAATCCAGCTTTCTAGTGGAACATCACCTCCAACCTCCACTCTGCCACTCTAGCAGTAGTCATGTTGCTGCTGGTAAGCTTCCATGCCCTCCATATCCATTTCCCTCTTCGCCCTCTGCCTCACTCTCCATATCCATTTATAATTTTCTTGATTTAATTTAATTTCCTTTGGAATTTAGATTTTCAAACTAATTTTAGGTTTTGAGGATAACTTTGACTTTGTGGAAAATACATAAGATCCTTGGGACTTCAAGCAGGGCAAGTTACTGCAAATTCTACACCTGTGGATCTTGTGTATTTTCTACAAAGACAAAGTTACCCTCAAAACCTAGAATTAGCTAGAATTCTAAATTCAAAAACGAATTCAAATAAATCAAGAAAAATAAAGAAGATCATAAAATACCAAATTTGGTACAAGAAGAAAGAGTTTGAATTTAGAAGAATGTTGGTTCAAGTTTCACTCGAATTGTATTTAAATTGAAGGAGATAGAAGGTTCTAAAGTTTGGAATTTGAATTTAATCGAGAAATTAAGAAAATTTACTGTGAACGGGGCCACCCGCATATATCTCTCTCTTGTCTTCTTCCTCTACCTCACGATTCCCTTCGTTCTCTCTCTGGACGAGGCTAGCTAGGGCTGGGGATTATGGCGGCTATAGTGGCTCAAGGTAGGGGCGGGTTTGGAGGGGAGGTGCTAGGCGTACTCTAGCAATCGTGGGCGGCGACGGAGCGGCTGGTTTCGCGCGCACGAAGCTCAGCGACTGAGTGCGGTGGCGTGAGGCGGAGGCCAAAAGGTGAACAGCTACTCCGGCAATGTTCACGGCGAGGCAAACGGCGCGGGAGCAGCATTTTGGCCTAGTGAGGGTACCTCCGGGCTCAACTCCCGTCGGTTTGATGGTATAGCGCATGGCCACGGTCGGAAGCTCACCGGCGGCGGCATGGTGGCGTAGCGCGGTCCGGTCGCGACATGTCTCCATGGACGGCGGCCGAAGGTGGTGATCTAGGGGTCTGGGCCGTGATGGGCTGGATTTGGGCTAGGGCTAGGCTCTGGCCATCTGGGTTGGGCCAGGCATAAAACCTAACAACTGGCAGGCATGAATAGTGCACCCTTCTATCTTCCTATGATTTTAAAAATACAAGGGTTTAAGTGTAAATTGTTGAGGGTAAAAATTCTAATATTTTCTAGGATTTTCATCAGATTTGAAAATTTGAATTTGGGCTCAAATTGGGAGATTGAGCGTGAATGGATATTTGGATGATATATATGGTTTGGAATTTTGAGAGGGGTGTAGAAGAGGTTCAAGGTTCAAAACTTGGGCCAAAAACTTGATTTTCAAAAGAAGAGAGAATTCTCTGAAATTGACTTTCCTAAAAGAAATTCACCCTATGTCATTATAATTTCCAAAAAAAAATTCCCTAAATCAAAATTTTAAAATAAAGATCTAGCATGATACGGTCAAATTTTTAGGATTTAAAAATAAGGATCTTACAAGCGTTATTACAAACTTCATTTTGACTTTCAGATAATTTATATTTCGAATTACCATCTTAAACACATATATACTCCATATATTAAGAAAGATTCTAAATCAATCTTAAGTTAATTATTTTTTCTTGTAGCAACAAGAAGGTAATTTCTTATCTAAGTTAAATCTTGTACACCATACTGATATAATGATTCTTGCTGCACAAATGTGTGGGTAGTTCTATCCATCATGCATGATCAGTGGACAAATATTTACAAATTTGTGTTCATGAGATTATATAGCTAGTAAACCCATAAAAGTAACCAAGGACCACACGTACTCACGTCCAAATGCATATGCATGAGTCATTTTCCAAATATGTCCTCAACAAAAAGTAAATGCTGCATGAAGGTCTATTACCTGTAAAGAGACCCAAAGGGCAAAGCTTTCTGGCCTCTCAACTTATACTCGTATGTAATTACATTTCCAGGGTATAGAACTCTCTCACTTATTGAACCAGCAGTGATACGGGACAACACTTCAACCGGCAATGTTGCTTAAAAATCGGCAGCGATGTTATTTTTGAACTGACATTCATAAGGTTTTCTGTAGTAGTGTCTTCAAATATTAATAATCCAGTTCAAAAGGAGCTTCAATTTTGGACCATGGGTGATGTAAAAGTAATAGCGAGATTGTTTGCCTAGCTGTTTGAAGGCCTGATGATTTAATCCTTTTTCCTATCCTCCTTACACACTGCAAAATACCCTATCACTGCTGGCTTTGGAATCGCCACTGCCCAATCGACAATGTTGCTAGAATGCTATATTTGCCGGTCGGAGAACCGGCAGTGATAAAGCTTTTGGAAACAAAAAGAAAAAAATACAGCACCAGGGTCCAGCTCCTACACTCCTAGCCGCTAGCATCATCCTCGTGCAGCGACCTTGATAAAGGTGCTGATGCCCGCGCTCGTCGCCATCATTTCTTGAGGCCCATCGCCATTGTTTGGCACCCACATACCCAAAGTAGCCCGATCTAGCAGCTCCATGACAGAGCTGACAACCCTAAGGTCGGGCCAATCAGATCCAACATACCATAGTTTCGACCGACCAGATCTTGCTCTCTAGCGCGTCTCCTAAATCCGATAAGGCGTACTAGAGAGAGGGAGAGAGGGGGTAGCAGCGGCGGCCTCCCTCCTCCTCCCCGACCTCCTCCATCCGTTATTCCTAGCCTCTCTCCTTCTTCCTAGCCTCCCTCCTCTTCAATGATCTCCCTCAAGGGCTGCTGGATCTGGCCCCATGTCGCCGCCTCCACCATGTCAAGGAGAAGGGCACAGTGGAAGGAAGAGCGACCAGTCAGGCAGCAGTCCCAATGGCTACACTGGGGAGAGTAGAGAGGCGGGCTGTGGTGCTATGAGAGAGCAGGGAGACGGGCGGCAACTGCGAGACAAAAAAAGCACTATGGCTACAAGAGGAAGAGCGACGCGAGAGGAGAAAGATGCGAGAGGAAAAACACCTCGTTTCGGCCGAGACTTAAGGCGCACATGCGGGTTGTGGATGACTCTAGTGCCGTTTCACCTTAAAAACCGACAATGAACTAGTAGTATCATTGTCCAAGGGCAGATCTAGGTTGGGTTTAGAGGGGGGCTTATTGCCTTCTTCCTTCGGCCCCCTTGTAACGCCCCGGTTTCTGGGCTGTTAAAAACTATTTTAATGAAAATCCTAATTCCAAAAATTCAGATCTTTGTGTGTGATTAAGGACTAAGTGCCAAGATCTCGATTGAATCTCTCCTTGAGGATCAAAAATCCCTAATCACAATTCTTGTCCAAATCCAAATACCGGAGTTTGAATTTTGTAATTCGAATTTCCTTTGAAGCCTTCATTAAAAATCCCCTATATTTTGATTCCTCCAAAATTCAAATTTCCATCAAAAACCTAGGGATGGCAATGGGGCCCTGATCCCCAATCGCTGATGGGTAAAACATCCATTAGGGTATACAAACGGGATAAAATTAACCCCCATGAGGCTGTTAACGGGTGAAAAGCCCCCCCCCGTCGGGTGGAGTGGGGGTGGGGACGTTCCCCAGCCCCCCGTCCCCGTGTACCCATGGGGCCCCGAGTATAAGTTAGTACAGGTCATAGCCCATTACAAGCCCAGTTTAAGGCCCATGCGTATGAGTATATATATAAAAAAAATCCAGTTTACAGTACACTACCAAGGCAGCAACCCTAGATCGAGATCTGCGGGTACGAGCGACAGCCACCGCCCACCAGACGCCAGCTTCCAGGCCAGGTCGTTAGGACCACCATCGCCGCTGGCCGCTCCACGTCTAGGCCGCCATCGCAGCTCCACGTCTAGGCCACCACCGCCGCTCTGGCTCCAGGCCCTTTCCCTCTCCCCCGGTGCCCGGTCCCGCTTCCCCCTCCCATCGGTGAAATCAAGCTGCGCGGCGCCTCCCTCGATCCCCTTCTCTAGGCCACAACGGCGCCGCACGGCCGCAGGCATCACGCTCGCTCCGGTCGTCGCCCCCTTCCCCTCTCCCCTGGTGCCCGGTCCCGCTCCCCCCTCCCACCGGTGAAATCAAGCTCAGCGGCGCCGCCGTCAACATCAAGCAGCGTGGAAGCCGTCGCCGTCATCGACTCAGCCACGCCGCCGTCGACATCAAGCAGCGCGGACCCCCCTCAATCCCCTTTTCCAGGCCGTCGCTAATTCAAGGCCACCACCGTCTCCTTCTCCAGGCCGTTGCCGCCATCGACTCTAGGCCGCCGTCTCTTTCTCTAGACTGCCGCCGCCGCCGACTCCAGGCCGTCGTCTCCATTGTCGGGGGTGGGGACCCGTCGGGTAACCCATACCCGCGGCGGGGACGAGGACGGGGACGGGGAAAATCTGCCCCCGAGTGCGGGGATGGGGATGGGGCAGTCTCTTTCTTTAGCTATGGGGGTGGGTACGGGATGTTAAAACCCGACGGGTGTAGCCCCGTTGCCAACCCTACAAGAACCCCTCTTCTGAAAATCCCCAAAATTCCCCTGAGTCCAAATCCCAAAATTAAATTCAAATTCAAATCCTCCTTGAATTTCCTCTCTTAAAATTCCTTTCAAAAAAATTCAAATTCGTTTAAAAAATCATCCAAGTTTTATTCCTAAAGTATTTGTTGGAAATCTCCAGAATTTTGTGAACCCAAACATCAAAATTTGAATTCAAACACCCATTCAAATACACTCAAAACCTTTCTCTGAAAATCCCTAGGAAAATAACAAATTTTACTATTTAATCGGGCCGCGCTCCTTTTCTTTCCTAGGCCCACTCGGTCTTTCCCTTCCCCGTTTGACCATGGGCCACAGCCGCCTGGCCCACACGATGGCCCAACCATCTAGCCCAGTACCGCTCGGCTGCCTTCCCTCCTCTCGCGCGTCACTGCGCTGGTCCATGGCCCACGTGCGTCGCGCCCGCCACCTCAGCCTCCGCTCCTGGGCCTACCTGTCAACCTCTCTGCCCGGCAACCCACGCGGACGCCCTCCATTTTTCCACCCACAGGTTGCACCTGTTGGCTTCGTCTTCTTCCTCCCACCCACCTCCATCTCTTCTCTCTCTCTCGGTCTCTCTTGATCTCTCGACGCCGCAGCCGCGCCCATACGGTTTTGCCGGAGCACGTGTTGCCCTCTTTGTCAAACCCGCCATCACATCCGCTCGGCAGCTCGGTGTGAAACGCGCTCCACCGCTCACCCCAGAGCTTGGGGTCAAAAAGCCGGCGAGCGCCCGAAAACTTTTTCTTGCTAGCAAGCTCCTCAAAAAGCTCGCAACGCCTTCTCCGTTCCATCCCGTCGCCATCTCCTCTGCCTCCTCCTCCCCTCTTTGGCAACAGCGTGGCACAACAGATGACGCTAGCCACAGCCACGCCACAGCGTCTTGTCACATCGGCCAGCCAGGCCACTCCACGTCATGCTGTGCTCCACCGCCTCTCTTAGCTGTCGCATAGCACCGAGCTTCGCCTATAAATAGGCACGAAGACCTCCGTCGTTGCCCCCCCTAATTCGAGTCGCTTCCTCGTTGCAATTTCTCTCTCCGCGGTGGCCATTGCCATTCGGCCCCGCTCCAATTTGCTGTTCCTAAGCCCAATCAACCAAGGCATCCCCACCGCTGAGCTCTCTGTTGCCTCGCGAACCCGTCCGTGCCCTGAACACCACTCGAATGCCGCTGTAGCCAAAACTCCCAAAACGTGGCCGCCGCCATCCGCCATTGCCGCGGTCCTCGATCCGTTCCACTGTTGAAGGTAGAGGCCAACTCCCATTTCTTTCTTTTCCCCATGAGGCACCACGTCCGAACCAATCAACCCCGAGTCCCTCCGCCGCCTAAATGGTTGCTGGCGATGACCTCTTGACCGTCATGCAGACCGGCGAGGAATGCCATTGTCGCCCGCCGCCTCTTGCCGATTCCCACTCAATCCAACCCATTCAATCTCATCCCCGTCCTCTCCACTATCGCCCGCCGTGCTCCGTTTCCTCTCTCCAGCCGTCGTTTGCCGACGACGACCGAGCGCCGCCGACTGTCGGATTGGGTGGCCGTGCCCCTCTGGTTGTCCCTGTCCGAGGTGGCAAGCCACGTGAGCAGCCACCTCACTCCCCCAAGCCAGTCACTAACGAGTAGGGCCTATACCATTAGTGCACAGTGACCCACACCTTAATCCCCTCCTTATTTCACTGACATGTGGGCTCGACATAATTTAAAACCCTAAATATTCCTCATTTCAAATTATGTCTTGCTTACATGTGGGCCCCACCTCCTATTCCCTTGAGTCTCCCAGGCCGCCTCTCGGGCCATCTTGGGCTGTCACCCTCGCCTCCATCCACCGGCCTTCGGTTGAAGCCAATTGGTCCGGCCCAATGGGCCAAGGTCCATAGCCCTTACTCCCTTTTTCTCCGTGGACCAAGTTCACGGTGGACCACAGAACCGAAGCCCTCTCCCTCTCCTGACATTGGGCCCCACATGTCAGTAGGGAATATTCTCAGGAATATTCATTTTTCAAAAATTCAAATAATCCTTTTCAATTTACAGAAAATCAATTAAACTTCAAAAATTCATATCTCCCTATCCGTAACTCTGATTGACCACATTCAAGTCTGTAAATTTTTCTAAAATTAAGATCTACCCCATGGTACTAGTAGTTATTAATAGTAGTGTTTTATTTTTAGGTTTTTGCGTGTTTTTCTCTTGTTTCACGTGTAGTCGATGTTTTAGAAATCGTCGGACGTCAGATTTCGAAGAATTTGAAGACGAAGACTAAGACAAGTCACCCTTTGATCATATCGCTCCTAGCTTGCAACTTTGTTGTTTGCAAAACTGCATGATTAGTGTGCACATGAATTTGATAGGCCTCGGTTTACGTGACAACCCGACGGACCTACCTAGTAGTTGCACAACTCCAGTAGGACCTTGATAACCCTATCCCTTGTCACTCCACCTTGGTGATACCTCGGCTTCCATACTCTATAAGCATGGGTATCGACGGCCCCACTCAAATCCCACTTGTGTGTCGATACGGGAAAACGGGTTTCTAAACATTTCAAAAACCCGACACGTGATGTCGGCGAGTTTGTCAAACAAAAAAATTTGCGAAAGCCGCAGTGCAAAGTAACCGCCTGTGTGGTGGTGCTTCATATTCGCATATAAGGACAAATTCCTTAGGAATTTCATCCGAGCATCTCATAGTACGACCACACAGGTGGTATGAGATGCCCCTGGCCAAGTAATTAGTGAATCTAGGATCGTCAGGTTGATAAAAAGAAGAGGAGATGTTAGGGTGCCAAGAGGGCGATATACCCACAACCCTAGGTATAGAAAATGGGTTTTCCTGGTACTTGGTCTAGGACCCTTCTACAGGGCTATAGGCTATCGTGGACTTGCTTTGAAAAGGCCTTGTCGTGAACCTCTCTACTTAGCCAGTGTTAGAGTAAGCTCGCGTCGTGCAGGTAAAGCGTGCACTCTTTGCAAAGGAACAGTCGTGCTCATAGTTACGTGTGAATATGAGGTGATTTCTCTAGCATAGATTTATTTGTCAGTGCTTTACGAAAAGTAATTTGTGGTATGAGAATCGTTACCAGAATCGGCCTTTGTGGTTGATGGATAACCTGAGTGGTATGAAATGATGCTATATGACCCGGGATGTCAAATGGCATCATAGATTAGGCTTCCCAAGCGGAAGCAGTGTGTTTGAGATATACGTGGCTTTGGGAGCTGGAGTTTGAGACATGAGATGAGTTGATGTCCTAAAGAGGACGAAAGTGAAAATAAACTAATAGATAAGGACTAAGTTAAAAAGCTACCTAAGGACAGAAGGCTCTGAGCCGATGTTGACATCTGGCGTAAGGATAGACCTCATTAATAAACTAATCAACTAAAATTTGCTTCATTCGCTTGAATTGTTAGCAACTTGCGGACTAGATTGAGGCGAGAGCCTTATTCCAACCACATTGGGATCCACCCACACTTAGTGTTTCGGAAAAAGTTTTCAAAAATAGAAGTTTGTGAAATAAACCCCAGCCTTCCTTTGAAGCTTGCATAACTCACGTTTCCAGTGGCTGGCTCAGTATGTAAGTACTCAATTATTGTTTTTCCTCTCCTCAGGAAGTTGAAGCTGAAGATTAGGGTTTCTGTCCTAATCTTAAGTCGTTGCTTGTAGATTAGGTTCTCGCTCTGCTGCTGCTGTTTTGTTTGAAGGTCGCTTCTCAGGGTTTACCCGAAGTTGCAACTTATTAAGGTATAATCTACTATAAATATTGCAATGATGCATCTCTGTTGACCGCGGGTTCTAGCAAGGTTTCCTAGGACTGATATCAGCATAGCTGTTCCATGGGAGATGGTTTAAGCCGATCTCCTGCGGCGCATTCTCTCTGATGTCATTATAGGTGGTGTTAGTGTGGGGTGTGACACCCCCTCTTCTTCTTCCTCCTCTTCTTTCCCCTCCTCTCTTTCCTTGCTCTCCATGGGGATCTAGCGGATAGAGGGGTTGGAGGCTGGATGATGAGGACATCACTCCTTCAGATGCACTCGCTGATCCTCTAACCGTTATGCAAGGTCCAATGACCCGAGCTCGAATGCGGCAATTAAATTTAGAGGTGAGCTCGTTCTTAAGCGATCCTTTTCATAGTTTTGAGAATAGATTGCTACCTAATGATGTTATCTTGCTTAGGAACATTGGAGAGAATCATGAAATCCTTGGAGAGAGGTGTGGAGGCGGAGAATACCAGCAAGGACACCCAAGACAAGCCGGAGGTCCAGTCCAACTCGAGTTCGAGCCTGCCTCGGCCTTCAGGACCAGCCTGCAGTAGAACGGACGCCCAGGACGCATACGGACTCTGTTTTCGACGATCCACATATGCATGGAAATACAATTTTATAAGCTAACCAATGGCTTTGGTTTAATGTCCAAATTCCACCGGAGTCAACGGAAATCGTTGAAACAAGTCAGCATCCAGAATCTGCCAGGGTGCTGCGTCACCGTCTTTTGGTCCGTTGGGCCGTGTATCGTCTTAGAGCCCGTTAGAGGGCGCGTCCAGGGGGTGTGACGACCCTTAGACTATTTATTTCGTGGCTGTCACCCACGTTAGGTTTGGGGTTTTGCTTTAGATCAATCTGTCTTCGAACAGTCGCCGTCATCGGTTGTGAAACCCCAATTTCGAGTGCTTAATCATTCATCTGCAATTGTCACTTCAATTAAGTTGTGTACTTTCGAGTTCTTGCTTGTGTTCTTCGTTTCGCAGGCAGGGATTAGCCTTCTTGGCGAGGTCAACCGGATTTGTGACACGGTTGATAACCAGAGGAGTCGTGGTGCTAAGGTTGCAGGGATCGGATCTTTTGATCTGAAGCCGGATCGGTGTGTCGTGTTCCACTAAAACGATAGTTATCTCTACCTGACGGAAGATTGGGAACCCCGTCACCATCACTAGAGCCCCTACAACCCCCACGCTGAATCCGCTCCTGTCATTATCGGTTTTAAAGGTAAATTGGTAGTAATATTATTTATTAGTGTCCGTTCTAAATAAACCGTCAGTGTTGAGGCGGCTTAAATGGGTGTTTTTGTTGTAGTTGTAGTGACATACATATTTTTTTTATTTGTATTCTTCTTCTATAATACAACGCCGGGATTACTGGATGTTAGGGGAAAAAAAAGAACACAAAACTGTAGCTAGCAGCAATGAACAACAAATTTGCCTTGTAGATTTTTATGCATCCTTGTATGCATTTGGTAGTAACAAACTGCTTTTTCACGTCGAATTGTGAATGCTGATGCGCTGGATGGATAATCGAAGAGAGGCAGAGAGAGCAATGCTAATGCTAATGTGTTGGCACGATCAACTCGGAACGATGGATGCACGCAACATTTGCCTGCTACTGCTACTGCTACTCTGCTAACGCTAGCCCTGCTGCTTGAGCTGCCTGCCTAGCTATAGCTGCTTTTCTCCTCCCTGTACAGACATAAGAGTACTGTACGTGATGCTGCAGACGGAAAGATGGAGATAGCAGAATCCATCTCGGGGCTCATCACATGCAACGGTCTTGCTTGTTCATATTTTATGTATTTTATTGGAACCAGACCCCCATCTACTTAATTTTGGACATAAACACATACACAAAATTAATTAATTTTGGTCCAGATATGAATATATACTAATACACAAAGACACCTTTGTAAGTAGAATTTTCTCCATCGTACTATAATGTATATTATTACATTGTTACGAATTTGTTGTTTAGATATCTTTGTTTAGGAGTATATTTCTAATTGGATACTGGACTACTGTGATATATACGTCGTGACGTTGGGCTTTGTGTATTTGTTTTGATACAATGGTCAGGTCATCGCTTATCTTTAAAAATTACTGTACTCCTAATATTTGACGTTGTTAACTTTTAGACATATATTTGATTATTCATCTTATTTAAAAATCTTGTACAAATATAAAAAATAAGTCATGTCCAAAATACATTTAATGATAAAACAAATAAAAAAAATAAATGATAATTACGTATTTTTTAAATAAGATTGTGTCAAACATTAAAACCAAATAGAGTACTACATTAATTTAGGCCAGGAATTATTTTCTTTGACATAAACTGCTCCACTGAATGTACAGGCCGATAAACATATCAGTCCAGTGCCAGTGTACATCGCCAAGTTGGCTTGCCAGCAAGCAAAATGCTGCTCTCGGTTTGCGTGTTGCTGGGTCTGTTAGCTTGGTAGCTACAGTAGCTTGGTTAAGCAAAATATGGTGCTGTGTCCAAACCTTGCTTAATTACTACAGCTTAATTAAGTGATTAGGGCTGCAAAAAATGTCGGAGAGCTCGATCGTGAGCTTAGCTTAAGCTTAAGCTGCTCCACGTCATTTTCTCTTTCCTCCCCTCCTCGTTCTTCCTCTTCACAAGCTCGCCCCCCTCACCCCGACCTTGCCCTCGCTGCTTCCGCCGCCCGCACCCACGCCGCCACCGGAGGCCCCGGCTGCTCGACCCCTCCCCGGAGCTCTCCCTCGCCGCTAACAGTCCGGGGCTGCGCCGTGTTCGTCGACGAGGATGGGCCGGCGGAGGCAGCGGAAGGGGAAAAAGCAAGCGGGTGCTTCTGCTGCGGCGGCGGACGCCGTGGCTAAGGAGGAAGCACCCTCCGTGGACGTAGACGAGGCGCCCGCGGACAGTGGGCGGCGCAGCGTCGTTGCCGGAGAAGCGGCGGGTGGCGATGGAGGAAACCCACCATCACTCGCGCCGCCGACCGCGGAGGGTGGAGGAGGGCCCCCCTCGGGAGGACGAGGCGAGCCTATCGTCTCGGGAGGCAGCGCGCCACGCGCGATGGCGACGTCTCAGAGCACGCCACGCGGGGCTGCGACGGCGGAGGACGCGCCACGCGCGGTGGCAACGGAGCAGAGCGCGCCACGCGCGGCGGCAACGGCGCAGAGCGCACCACGCGCGGCGGCGGCGGCGATGGCGCAGAGCGCGCCAGGCGAGGCGGCGACTGCACAGGGCGCGCCAGGCGAGGCAACGGCTGCACGGGCGCGACAGGTGGGGCTGCGACGGGGCAGAGCTCGCCACAGGCGGCTATGGCGCAGAGCTCGCCACACACCGCGACGACCACGAAGGTGATGAAAAGTTGCTACCTTTATTACCTATTGGCCTCTCTTACGCTAGAGCCCAAGCGGGAAAATTAACTACTGCTACTTAATTGAGCTGCCTTAAAGGATTTATTATTCTACATGTACGTCAATTACGAGTAATCATTTGTGACTCACTGCTGTTGGGGATGCTTGGCGACGCAAGAAGGCAACCGGGGTCGATGGTGATGGCAGCAGTGACGACGGTTCATGCGGTGTTGATGGAGGAGGCACCAACAAGCCTCTTTTATCACAAATTGTCCTCTCATGGACAATCGAGGATGTCTTATTGGATGATGAGCTTCACAAAAGCAAGGTATAGTATTTGTTTGTGTCTCTGTGTGTGTTTTCAATGGAAGACCTTTTACCGTACTTGGGAGGTATCTCATGAACCTCCCGATCTATTATTACACATCCCCCATTTATTACTTGAAGGGTAATTAAGGAATAGAAAATAACATAAACATGGCTAGCTCATTTTAATTTGTTTTTAGCCACGATTTCCTCACTTCTGTTACGGCCTTCCACCCCTCAAACTTCCTCCCATGGTGATCAACAACTTGCCCTAATTCTTATCTTTCTGCTCACTGTACATTTCTTGAATGATGCATTACTATTTGATCAATTACTTTCTAATGCTTGTTATATTGTCCATCATTAATAATCAATTACTTAGTTCTACCAACAATGGCAAGGCCTGCAATATTGATCAATTACTTAGTTTTTATCATCCGGTTCATGGTCCGTAAATATTTAATTATTGATCACTTACTTAGTTTTATTAGTGGTTTTACGATATGTAATACTAATGAACTGTTTAGATTAATACATGAGTAAATTGCATTAACGGTACACAAAATTGTCAGGTGGGTGCAATCTAGTACACTAACTTGTAAAACGCTTGTTTCGATGCACAAACTTATTTGGTGCGTGCGAACTAAGGCCAAAACATTATTGAAAGCTAATTAAAATATCACACACATATATGAGAGGGGCATGAGGCATGTTATATGTGCAAATAACCTCTATATTTTATATTTATTTTATTTTTCTATTATTTTCTCTAACCTCTGCATATTTTCTCTATGTTTAATAAATGTGGTTTTCTCTATATAATTAGCATGCCTTATTGGTCCTCTACAGTAAGCACATGCATGTCTATATATATGCATGCTCCTGACATGTGTGTCTTCGTATCATCTTAATCAACATCTAAGTTAGTACGATTAGCCACGGCGTACCATTTTGGTCTTGGCTCGCATGCACCAGATAAGTTCGTGCACCAAAATAAGCATTTTACATGTTAGTGTACTAGATTGCACCCACCTAACAGTTTCGTGTACCGCTAATATAATTTACTCTTAATACATGATCTCTAATACTCCCTCCGTTCTAAAATATAAGAATTTCTAGGTTGTTTAGCGGGATTAAAGTTAAGAAAAAACAACTTTTAGTACCCCTCAATAAATGCGGAATAAATGAAGGTGGGAAGGTAGGTGGGGGTAAGATTGGAAGAAATTTGAATGGAAAGTGATTGATGGGACAAGTAGTACTGTGTTAGAAATCCTTATATTGTGAAATAAGATTTAAATACTACAAATCCTTATATTTTGGAACGGAGGGAATACTCTGTAATCGACGTTGCACCTGATTCTCTGACAATTTGAACACCGGAAAGAACTCCTGATGTGGTGTCTCTTTATTTATTTGCCTTTGATTCTTTGACGAGATAATGTGTGCCAAATTACCTATTTAACCTTTCCATTTGTAAATCGTTAGATTAAAGGTAATCAATGGCTCACAAAATTTCCAAGTGCCGTAGTATAGTCTCTTTGAATGGATGAATAGAATTACTTTCCCTTTTCCACTTTCTGAATAGACAGCTACAGAGTTTTCCATATACTAATTTATTTAATAAAAAATTGTTACACAGATTGGGAAATTTCCTACTTATTTTAAATGCGTTGATGAATACTTGGATCTATATTCACAATTTGTATTGGAAGAGACGCGGTCAAATCTGAAAGCATCATTGCATAATTTGAGCTCATCTTCATACTATCATATCAAAGAAATGCTGAGATGTGAATCCTCCCGTGTGTTCTTTGCTGAAATTCATCTCCGAGAGATTAAGTTGGAGTCCAATCATTCCTACCGGATGGCTAAAGATGGAGATATCTTTTTATTTAGCAGTCAGCCTCCTCATATTGGTGATCTTGATTTCTCATCGGTTTGTCTTGGTATGGCGTTTGATACAAGCCAGTATACAAGTTGCCACAGAGGGTTTAAGGTGCTGGTGGCAGATAAAGATCACACAAATTATTGGCAAGAAAACATTAAATTTGGCACCTTTTTGATCAGTATCATGGATGCTTCAAAAACCTGGTGTGCGCTCAAATTTAAGAAAACAGAAAGCAACTGTTTAGGCGTCAAATCAGTATTAAGCCTTACTGAAACGGTAAGAGAGAATTATTAGAACCAAATGTTTTAGTCATGTTTTTAGTTTGCACTCTATCTAATTTTGTTTTGTGTTTTCTTGGTTTTGTAGGCTAATACTGATTGCAGAATGTGTCAAAGTTCATTCGACTTTGAGAAGGTTAGACTAAGTCATCTAAACCAACAACAATTCTATTGCCTTCAGTCTGTTGTTTCAGCAGTCCACTGCAGACATGAAAAACACGTGGAGCTCATACAAGGTCCTCCAGGCTCTGGAAAGACAAATATTGCAATTGCTTTGCTTCAGGTGTTGCACAACTTGAACCTGAAAGTTGTGCTATGTGTCCCAAAGGCAATTAACATTGTGAAGCTCTTAATGAGTCTTGATACATGCCTATTTCCTCTAGAAGATGCTCTTGTGCTTGATAACCTAGATGGCTTAGATTTAGCAAAAAAATTTCAGCGACATTGCTTATCTCATAGGTCACAAGATTTCCTGGTGGATATGACATTGTTTAAACAATGGTTGGGTGAAATGTTTGTGCTACTTAATCTAGATCCATATTGCACTAAAAAATGTGATCATGAGACCACAAGAACTAGATGTAGCACCAATAGTCTTCTTGTATTCACATTGAGTTCATTCAGAGAGAAGTTTACCAAGCTTATCATGAATAAACAATGGTTGGCAAATTTGAAAGAGAGGTTTTCAGAAACTTATTTGTCGGATGGTAGTGCTAATGGCATAACAAACTTGTTGAGCATGTTGAAGAGTTTTGAGGATTTGTTATGTCATGAGAGGTTACACGACAAACATGTCCAACGGGCATTTGGATTAATTTCAGTTGCTTCTAAATTGGGAGGAAATTCTGTTGCAAAAGAACTGAATGATTCAAGGCTGCAATGTGTGGATTTCATTCAAAGATTCAGAAGCTCACTCAAATTGCCAAAGTTTGTGGATAGGAAGTCTGTTGAGGACTTCTGCATTAGACACGCTAAAGTCATCATTTCTACTACTCAATCATCTTTTCGGCTCCATGAAGCAGATATGGAACCAATCAATTTATTCATAGTAGATGACGCAGCCAAAATCAATGAGTGTGACCTGATTATTCCATTGCGCCTTCCAGTGACACACATTTTGATGCTAGGTGATGACTTGAATCTACAGCCTGTGGTCAGAAGCAAGGTAATATTTTCTTTGTGATTTTGTAGTGTATTTGTTCATATGATTAAACAATATAAATGCTAGCTGATGCAAATGATATCTTTTATTTATGAAATGGTTAGGTATGTGAAAATGCTGGGTTTGCTATGAGTCTTTTCAAAAGATTGCTCAATTTGGGTTTTCGGAAGCATATGCTCATGGAGCAGTATGCAATTCATCCATCCATTTGGCAGTTCCCAAATGAGAAATTTTATGAAGGGAGAATCAGAAACGGCGCAAATGTTGCTTCTCCTGAATATGACAAACAACTCAAAGGTCTTAAGTTTCCCAATTATTGCTTTATTGATGTCACTGGAATGGAGGGACCTGGCTGCATAGAGAAAACCACTGTTGAGCTTGCCACAATCCAATACATGCTTGAGACCATTTCCCAAAGTATGTCTTCTACATAGTTACCACTTGTTGTAATTGTTTGAGGCTGTTTTTTCGGCAATGCTATAAATGCCTTGATTTACTGTTTTTTTATTTTTGATTCAGGATTGGAAGAGTCTGATCAAGTGGTTGATGTCGGTGTGGTTTGTCTATGTGGCAGCAATGTTAGTGGAATCAAAAGTTTTCTAAGAAAAAAATATGCAACTCACAATAGAATCAAGGTTCATGCTGAGTCTGCTGATAGTCTTGAAGGAGAAAATTATCAAGTGGTAATTCTATCACTGCTTTCTAAAGATGAGAACACGATTCTTAAGATCGAAAAGATGAATGCCGCCCTTACCAGAGCAAGGTTCGTGAAAAAGATTGAAGTCAAAGTTGATTTGGCTGTACATTTTACTGTAGCTTCTAATAACAGTTATATATTGGCTACATTTTTCCTTTCATGCAGACACTGTTTGTGGATGTTTGGTGAAGCTGCTAGTGTATCTGCCAGAGGGGGAGTCTTCAAAGAATTAGTTGATGATGTGATAGAGCGAAAGTGTTTCTTGAAGTGGAACACAGTGGCTACAAGTCATTCAAAATATGCACTTGGTCTGATTATTTCCATGTTTCTAGCTTTGCATGTTCAAATGAGACCATACACAAGGTAATGTCTATATACTGTAAAAAAAAAGACATCTGTTATATGAAATTTTTGTTTGTTTTGAAATAAGCCTTAAAATTTCGTGTTGGCAAATTTCTTATTACAATGTTAAGAAACTTTTTTTCAAAGAGCCAGGGGAGACATAATTCAATTTTACCTTCTGTTTGTATCCCAGCCCTGCGTCCATAGAGGCACAAAACCACAGATTGTACCTTTTTGATGTGTAATGCGAAATCAGATCATGCTAAGTTTTTGGGAGTGTTGTTTAAAATAAGTTGTTACACACACATTACTTGCTGATTGTACCGAATCGTGTACAATGATAGTGCATAACGATTTCCATCAAAAGAATGTTATAGTGACCTATTATTTTGTCCTCTTTTAGGTATGCAAAGAATTCACATGGTATGGAACCTAAGAGGACAAAAATATATCTTAGCACCTCTACGTGACCAAGGAAATTCTGGTACACATGAAGTATCTTGAAATTCTTCCTTGCTGTTGTTCAATTGTTATTTGATTCCACATGGAAAGATTTTACAGTTGGATCATCTTATTTCTTGTCTAACAGATACATGCACTATGCATTCATGTTTGGGAGCAATGGAGTCTATGTACAAACATCAGTTTGCTTGTTTGGAACCACCGCAGGATTTTAGTTGGATTTTATCCACTGATAATTTGATGGAAGAATACACAGCTGATGTTACCAGTAAACTTGGATCTGAGGAAATAGAGAAAAGGGGTAATCGTCGACTTGATACTGTACTGAAAATATTAAAGGAACGTGGTGTCATAGGCAGAAGAAACCAACAGCCTGAGGTAATATCTATTTTAGATGTATCATGTAATGTGCTGTTTGATAGGCTAAAGTTTGCATTATTTTAATTATTATTTTGAAAAATTACAGCCACTCTTGGATATACAGTTAATTGAACAGTAAATTCTGACTTGCAGATTACAAGTCGTTTCAGAATCAAATCTCACTCTCAACTTCCAATCGAGAAGGACAAAGAGGTAACGGCCGTCGTCAATACTGTCAAGGATGGAAAAATACTAGTGGCGCATTTCCGCATCTCAGAAAACTACTACTCCTTGAGGCCAGGGAGATTTACCACTACGACTGCCAGAAGCCCTACCTTAACCCCTTGTCTTCTTTACCGGCTTCTCATGCAGTAATGATAATTGGCTTGGGAGCAACCATTACAAAAGCGATGAACAGAAAAGGAAAGAAGCGTGCAGTACATCTCTGCCTACAGAACAGCGCGGGCAGTCTATTTGGCGAAAATGGTCGTGGTTACATTGGGTTGGAATCTGTACGGGGCCTGTATCAACTCGATATTTGAAACAGTGCTAGCTACTTCTCTAGCTGCCAATTCTCTCTGCTGCTTGATCACACCATTCACTAGTTCCATCCCCGTCCTTCAAGTTTTGATTTGAAACAGTGCTGCTTCTCTAGCTGCTGCTGCTGCTGCTACTTGTATGGCCTGATTCAGGATGGCATTTCTGATTCAAGTTTTGCTGGTCTTTCTGGAGTATCTATTTGTCTTGTACATATCACATCAGCAGTGAACTTGCATTAACTGTTCCTAGGTCAAACTGAACAAAGACACGCTTGAACTACCTTTCTGTAGGTGCCTATTTCATTGCACCAATGCACATATTGCCCTTTCTTTTGCATTCTTCAGTTATGTAGGTAGTTGTCAAGCATTTCTCCTGGAAGATGTGGTACGTTGTGCACATACCTGTGTCTTTATGGTTGCTGTGGCATATGATTTTCCTTTTGGACAGTGGCATATGATCAGATTATATGACTAGATTTATCTCTATTGTAAATCGCCTGGGCTGGATTATCTTCGTAATTGGGAAAATCATGTCCTACCAAAACAAAACGGTACTTCAAATTATACAAATAAATTATATTTAAAGTAACTTTCACACAATATTAGTTGTTTCATAGCTATTAATAATATATTATAAGAAATCAATGGTCAAAGTTTACTTTTATAGATTTCTCAGATCAAAACACACTTACAAGAATGAAGTGGCAACACTTACCCTACTCATCGAATAAAAGATCCAAACATAGCAAAAAAATCACCAGACCTGGTTTTACCAGTTCGTCGCACGGGCAGCCTAGGCTGCAGCATGCTTGTTCTCAAGCTCACGGATCATACAGATTTACATAAGACTTCAGTGATAATTCAAATAGCATAATTATACGTAGGTTCATCGTAAAATGATAGCAATGGGATGACTGGAGTCCAGTTACAACGTGATCACAATTGGCATGAGTGACTACTTCAATATAATGTGCCAACATCTTAAACATGCCAAAATCAACATAATCCATTGTTGCTGCCTTACAGACAGGTATAGTTTACATATAAACAGCTAGTTAAGCTAAATCTTGAACTCACAGCTCTTGAGATTTGACGTGAAGGTTGCTGCATTAATTTAAGCACACTTTAACTAAAGACGCTATCAAATATTTCCATAGCATCCATCTCCCAAGGAACCGATTCAACGATTCATCATCAGAGACATCATCGCTCAAGTACATGAAGGGGAAACCGGTATTAAAGTGGCCAATCTCAAATCCACTTCATCATTAGCAGGGTGCTTCAGAGCATCCATCCCTTGATTCACGCATGCATGACAGTAGCCTAATTTTAAAAACATACACATGAATACGTAAAGCAATAATTTTGCAACAAACTTAAAGATAAGTGTTCATCTTGAACAAAACAAATGAGAAGGCAGGCATACCATTGTCATGCGGCTTCAATGGGCAGCATAAAAAACTTTCTCCCCATATATTTGCTTCACTTCAGCAAAATAGCGCATCAATGACCAGCCTTCTGAGGTGGGCTTCTTCATCTTCACTGTGAAGTTATAGTGGTGGAAAACTTTTCTGATATGCATCCACACTAAAACATTGATGTTGAAGCTCATCTAGTTCGTATACCACATCCTGAAACAATACCTCATAAGGAAACCTTTCTGGGTTAATAGGAAAGAGAACAGATGGAACCACACATACTCTGAATTCATTTCTTCCTTCAACATATTTCTTAAAAGCCAGCATGACTTCCTCGCTCATCCATCTTTTTCCGTTCTGAATGATTTCTTCAGTAGACACTTTATGCCTGTTACACAGAAATAGACTGACTGAATGCCATTTTTTATAGTGAAGTTGTTCCGTAAGGATTTGCACAAGCATATACGTTTGCTCTTAGCTACTTCAACTAGAGGATGCACTGTCTAGATCAATAGAAGTCCACCCCCATCTTGGCTGGCCATTAAAGATGACATGCACCGTCAAGCTTTAGCTTGCGTACGCCTAAAGTGTATCATATCACTAATTTCTAATGGGATTAGTTTCAGAGTTGGGCCTTACCTTGATTTTCTCATATAATTTTGGAGATCTAAATGTGAAGTTGACAAGCTCAGAGACTCAAAGAACAAACCAATGCAAGTTTAGGGATGTAAGGTGCCCCTTAATCCATATATAATTAAAATTTACAATGTTGTAGCAATATAAACCGTTGCACGCTTCAAACCAAAATGTCCAGCAAGCAAAATGGGCCTAAATAATTATAGAAATATTATTAACTTAGGTATACTATACATATTTACATGGTGACAGTGACAAATACCAACGGATCAATTCTGAATGATGCACTCCTACAACTAATTAATCTGATTCATGGCCAATCCAGAAATTGAGTTACAAAAGCATTAAGAGCATCAAGTAGTGATGACAGATCTTGCTGTACCAAATATTATGACAGAATTCGAGTAATATAGACACTATCCAGAATACCATCAAGTGAGAAATATTTTGTTGTCATAAAAAAGAATAATAGATTTGTGTGATGAACATTATTAAGAACATCAAGAAGTGCTGATAAATTTGGTCATAAAAATGTGATGATTAACTATGAATAGAACGAACAAAGAATATGAGCAATGCAACTAAAGTTCAAAATATTATTGAGATAAGTAAATTGCAACACAAAGATTTGAAACATTACTGTGCTACATCTTCAGCAGCAGAGGAAAGGGACTCTGAAACTTCAAATGTCTGTCTTGGTTTCTGAGATGATGGGCATCCAACTCACGCGGCTTAGATGACTCGGCTAGCTCTGCTGCATTGGGCTGTGAAGCATCTTTGGGTGGGTCACGGAAGCCATTTAACATGGCTTCGAAACCCTCCATGAGGTCGTCAAACGTGTGTCAGCCAGGTACAAATTTATTTTCCGTATGCTCTCTACCTGAATCAGATCACACCCAAGAGATTATAAAAATTAAATTTATGAATAAGAGTAATGTAATTGGAGACATAAAAGTCTTGAGAAAGCAGAACAACCAGCATTGAATCATCATACAGGTCATATCAATCATGGTTGGGACTTGGGAAGTGCTTACCTTGGAGACAAACCTCCTCCGTAGCTGGCAGCTCGGCAGTTGCAGAATCAGGCAAATCACTGTCATGCTAACCAGTATGCACCGCGGCCCTAGATCAGAACAATTTAAACCCAGAAAGTCAGTCAACATCTATTCCAATTCATGCAAAGAGAATAAAGGGTGTCCTTAAAGTTATTTTAACAGCAAATACTTGTAACTATACTGCTCTTAACCTGACTCATGAATTATGAAATACTTTGTGAGTTTATGCTAGTGATCAGAACAGGAGGGGACGCTAAAACTCATGTAGACCCATTTGAACTGAATGAAGAACAATACACACTTGACTTTTATTCTGAAAAAAAAGTAATTACATATAGCAAGCAGCAACCTGCAAGTGAAAATGAGGCAGCTGCTGCTAGCGTTCATAGCACCTAGTTCGCTGGCTCTTTTGAGAGCTTGGAATGTTCACCAAAAGAAATCACTTTAAACAATTAAACTATGCAATCACATAGCACTTCTATCATCCATGTGTTCTGTACTTCTATTCATCATTTCACCACGTTGGACGAAGATTATGTGGGTTGCACAATATGACAAGTAAGTGATGTCCACAAACGTTCCTTATCTAAGAACTGATGTCAACACACAGATTCTGAGGAGATAAAAAAGCAGTCTTTGCTGAAATGTAGCCAATAAAAGCCCAGAGTGGTTGCCCGCATGGACGCCATCTGTATCCTGTCATGTGCTTTTGGAAATAGTATAAATGAATCTAAATATCAATCTGATGGATTCTCTTAAGAAGGTTTGGGGAAATTATTAGGGATTCACTCTCCCTCACTTGTTTAATTGCTCAACTATGCTGGTTGTTTGGGTTTTGTTTTCTAACTGTGCATGCGCTTTTTCTTGCGTTGAATCGAATAGGACTGACCTGCAGATTGGCTCCAAAGTGCAAGTCAGAGTGATCACAAGGACACCTTGGGCTGGATAAGATATGCCATGTAGGGGTTGTGAAAAGTAAAAAAAAAAAAAATTAATTATCATATGATTTCACTAACATTAACTTAGATTCACAACCCTTGGAAGTGGACTCTGAATTTGTGCAAAACACATCAATGTTTTGGATA
>RYFJ01000458.1:0-63241 GCA_003991445.1 Oryza meyeriana var. granulata
TAGGAAAGTAAAGGAACAGCAATGTATTGCTCTATATGCTAAGTACTCGAAGTAGTATGGAGTTTTGGCTATGATCGATGTCACTTTCCGAGGCACATTGTTACTGCCCCAAGGAGTAGAATTGGACCCAGGAAAGGTTAAGAGATGTGGTTTCTTGGAAAACCCCGGACTACTCACAGAAGTGAAGAATTTCCTAGTTGGCTGGTTAAACTGGAAGGATTCTTGAGGGATTTTCAAGGATCGCCAAACCGATGACAGACTTGCTAAAGAAGGAAGAAGAAATTTGCAGTGTGGATGACGCTTTGTGTGAGAACTTCCAGGAGTTAAGACAAAGAACTGACTACTACCGCCTGTGCTGATTCCTTCTGGGATTATCCGGGAAAGAGTTTTTAAGAGTATACTGTGATGGACATCCCACTACATTAGACTGGCTACTGTGAGCAAAGAAAGGAAGAGTGCTTGCTTATGCCTCAAGACAGTAAACCCCATGAGATGACATTACCCTACACATGACCTAGAGTTGTTGACAGTTAGTGCATGCCTTTAAGATTGGCGGACACTACCTGATTTGGGAACCGATGTGAAGTCTATACTAACCAGTAGAGAAGCCTGAAGTACTATTCACTTAGACTAGCTTAATCTCAGGCAAAAGAAGATGACTTTGAGTAGATCAAGGACTACGACCTTAAGAAATACATTACCCACCCTGGAAAGGCAAATGTTGTTGCCGACGCCTAAGTCGCGAAGGTCCATTGCAATGCCATCCTGATCTTTTGCCCCATCAACCAGAGTTTAAGCCGAGAATTGGAAAGGCTAAGAATAAATGTGTTAAGCTAGCGAAACCCTACAAAACCTTGTTGGTTTCAAACCCACATTGGAGGATCAGATCCATGAAGCCTCAAAAAGAGGACGGGAAATCAAGGTTATTCGGGAAATGTCACGCCCCAAAAAATTCACCAGAATTTTCCCCAAGCCAGCCCTAATTTGTGCAAATTAAAATCTTCGTCCAGAAATCAACGGAGGTACACAAATCGACAAATTTGATTAAACATAACCAAAACCGAAAAAAAAAATAACGATAAAAAACTTACAACAGAGGTACTTAGCCTCACACAGAAGAAATAGCAGTGGAACGACCCAATTAGCGTACTAGCTCAGCACCAAAGCCCACAGGCAACTCAACTTGGGGGGTATAAGCCACACCAACTTCTCCTCGCAAAGCTTCACTCTTAAAGATTTGCAAAATAATGCAAAAGACTGAAGTTACCACCCACCGTACTCAACAAGCCACAACTAGAAAATGCAAGTAATGCAACACGAACAAAGAGGAAGAGGAAAAGGGCATTAATATGGCTTATTTTGCCGCCAAAACCCGCATTTAAAACATTTGTATTAAATCATTGAAAACCGTTATAGTAATTAATATCAACATTTAAATCCATCTCTGAACAAGCTCCAAACGCAATTTCGGCCCAAAACCATACCTTCTCCAAAAGTGGAGTCAAATCAAATTCCACATTTACATTCATTATTAAAATAGGTGTGGAACTAATCACAAAAAACATTGCTAGGCCGCCCTTAACTGTGGGCAGGCCTATTCGAATATAGTTTTATCTGGCCAGGAATGTTACCAATTTACCCATAAGACAACAACTCCACAAACACATTCACTTGTGTTCCCTTTGATACCACCACGGGTACCTCGGTAAGGAATTTGAAGGACCCTCCATGAACGCCGGCACAAATAAGGAAGCTACTCGTTGGACCACCAGTTTCGGCCAGAAACTGATCGGTTCTGAGTCAGGGGACGATATCCAACACCCAAGACATGGACTTAATTGACGTAGCCATGGTGGTCTTATTGACACAGCCACAACACACCATGGTTTGGACTCCGGTGTAAGTAACTACACTTTGGATCCTTACCATTACCCATTGCGTTATGGTAGCACGGGAGTGTGCTTCGCAAACAAGTTAGTGCGAACCGGTCCTTAATGTTCACGAGCACCGCAAGCAACAATTCCAATCCTGGTGCTCGCCAACCCACCTTTATTCCAATTTTAGTTGAACCATTAAAAATGTCCTCGTACGACCTCCGTCGGTAAATGGAACACTCAATCATTATGGACTGAATAGTAGTTATAAAATATTGTGACAAATAAGTATCTATTATTGCTAGGCATGGCTAAGCAAAAATCCCTAAATTATCTAGCCAGATAAAATAAAAACATCCAGCTAGTCAATATTATTATCCGGGGTATCAAGGTAAAGGTATCAATAACAATATAGCCATAATCAAGGAATATAGGATAATAAATAAATACCCATGATAAATGACATATCGAAAATATTTCAGCAAATTAACTTTAAAATAAAAATTATATTTCGCAAATGGGAATCAACATGCTCAAAGAGATTGTCGTGTGACTTGCCTTTGCAATCGTATTAAAACGTTCTTCGACTGTTCTTCCGAAACTCTTCCACAGAACTCCACGTCTTCCGAAAACGACGGTATACGTAACTACACGTAAACGATGAAAATCCTAAAAAATTCTAAATAAACAATACATATAAAAATATATAAACAAGTAAATTTATTGATTTTAGATAAATTTAGGAAGAAAAACGGCGAATCGACTTTAGACAGAAAAGATATGGCTTGGAATATTGAATTCGGAATAAATCCAAAAAAAAATTGAAAAAGAATATTCTCTGGAATATTCTCTCAGAAGTTAATTAATAGAGGAATTGTTTTTGGAGGGATAATTGAGTGGGCCCATTTGTCATTACAAAACAGAGGGAGGGAATCCATTTTTGAGGCCAACATGACAGTCCACCAGTGAGGGGGCTGATGGGCGGGCCTGTCAGACTCCTGGCCGGGCGAAGCAGCAGGCCGTGAGCCCATGGCGGCCGCGACACGGCGACTCGTGGCGGCAACGCCGGCGAGGGAGATTAGCGTAACGATGACGGGGGACATGGCACGAAAAAGACGATGGCGTCGACGGCCGGCACAGAGGTGACGGGAGGATGGGGGGGAACCAGCAAGACACGGGACGGCGCGGCTGAGCGACGACCGACCGGCGGCGGACAGGCACCCGGCATGCCGAGACCGGCGAGGACGGGGCGGACGCGACGCGTCGACAGCCCGGAACAGAGAAGAGAGGAGGCGGCGAGCAAGCTTCGGGCATACGGGCTTCACGGGCGGGCTGGCGAAGGCGGGATACGCCGTCGACGCGGCTGGAGGTCTCCAGCCGACGGCCACGACGACCGGGCGGAAGGCGCAGGGCTAGCGGTCTGCGAGCGGCAGGCAGGGCGGCTGCTTGGGCAGCAGAATGAGAGCGGCCGCGGCGCAAAAGGCTAAGGGGCAGAGCGGCGGCCGCTAGGCGCAGACAGGGCGGCATTCGGCGCCAGATCGGTGCAAGAGGCGGCGGCGGGCTTCTGTGGCACGGGTGCTAGTTATGGGAACGAGTGGGGCGGGCTGGCTTTATATATGGACGAGAGCGAGGAGAGAGACCGGGGGCGGCGACGGAGGGGACACGACGCCGGATTACGGCGGGCGGCAGGCGCGGAGGGCGACGCGGCGGCGCTGACCTGGGCAGGGGCCGGGGCGGCAGCAGGACCGTGCGGCCGGCGCTGGGCCGAGGGAGACGGCAGGCCGGGGCAGAAGAAGCGGTGGCAGCCGGGCCGCGCGCGAGGGGCGCAGCTCGGTCTGGGAGTCCCGAGGGAAGAAGGAAGGAGGAGGAGGAAGAAGAAAGGAAAAGGAAGAAGAAAGAAGGGGAAAAGGGAAAAAGAAAGAGGCGGAAAAGGAAAAAAAAGGCGAAAAATGAGAGGAAGGTTTCTGAAAAATTCCAAAATTCGGAAAATTGGAATTTAAGAATTCGAGAAATATTTCTGAATCGAAGATTTGTAGAAATATTTAGAGGTCGGAATATTCTGATAATCAGAATCTATACATATATATATTTGGGATATTTTAGAAATTGAAAGCTCAGGGATATTTTGTGAAATCTAGGATTTGGGGAAAGCTTCGGATTACCAGAGATAATTAAAGTATCGAGTCAAAGGAATTTTGGGATGAAACGAATATTCGAAATATTGAGGATTTAGATTTTATTCGAAAAAAAGGGAAATGAATAAATCTGAGTCTGTCAGATTTGGAACTTTGAGGATTTTCCGGTGTCGGATTTTTTGGGGAATCAAAGATTCGGAAACGACAACCCGAGCAAGATACAAAGGGATCTGATAGAGAATGATCCGAGAAAAGGAATTGGAATTTATTTCAAATAGTTACTGAAATTGATCTTTGTAATATTAGAATTTTAATTCTGGAGCTCCGAAAAAAATCCGAGAAAATTTCAGAGAGTGTAATTGTACACACAAAACGAGATTTATTAAAAATAATTTCAACCATGATTTATTAAAGAAATTTTTATTTCCCCTTTTTACTTTACTTAATTAATTTGCTTTATAATTTAATATAAATTCTGGAAAATCAATTATTAATTAATTATTAATTCCCGAAAAATCGGGCTGTGACAGGAAAACATGACCAAAGGGAAAGCCCCAGAGTACTCCGTTGACAGCAAAGGGACTGTTTGGTTTGGAAAACGCATTTGCGTACCCAGTCGGAAGGAAATCCGAGACTTGATTCTGAGAGAAGCCCATGAATCCGCTTATTCCATCCACCCAGGAAGTACCAAGATGTACTAGGATATCAAGGATCATTACTGGTGGTCTAGAATAAAGCGAGATATTGCCGAGTATGTCGCAGTTTATGACATTTGTTAAAGGGTTAAAGCAGAGCACCATAAGCCAGCAGGATTACTTCAGCCCCTGAAGATACCCGAGTGGAAATGGGAAGAAATAGGGGTGGATTTCATAACTGGTTTGCCAAAACTCAGCAGGACATGATTCCATCTGGGTCATAGTGGACCGACTAACCAAAGTCGCCCACTTTATCCCTGTCAAGACTGCCTACTCGGCTAAGAGGCTAGCTAAGTTATATTTGACCAAAGTTATCTGCCAACACGGTGTCCTGAAGAAGATCGTGTCTGATTGAGGAACTCAATTCACCTCCCACTTTTGGCAAAAGTTGCACGAAGCAATGGGCATCAATCTCAATTTTAGCACCGCATATCACCCCCAGATGGATGGACAAACTGAGAGAGTAAATTAGATTGTGGAAGATATGCTGAGAGCATGTGCCTTGGATTTTGAAGGAACTTGGGATCTCTGTCTGCCATATGTCGAGTTCTCCTACAACAATAGCTACCAAGCTAGTATCCAGATGGCCCCCTATGAAGCTCTATATGGACGCAAATGTAGAACTCCACTCTGTTGGACAGACGTGTGAGAAAAGATGGTTTTTGGACCTGATATTTGAAAGAGGCAGGAAAGCAAAGAAACGAGTTAAGGTTATCCGAGAACGTCTGAAGGTGGCCCAATCCCGACAGAAGAACTATGCTGATAATCGGAGACGAGAGCTCGAGTTTCAAACCGGTGACCATGTGTATCTCCGAGTATCTCCCCTACGCGGAATCAAAAGATTTGGAATGGGTGGAAAGCTGGCACCTCGTTACATTGGTCCGTATCCTATCGTTGCCAGGCGCGGAACAGTGGCGTATCAGCTAGAGTTACCCGCAGAACTCTCCGATATCCACGACGTGTTTCATGTGTCCCAGTTGAAGAAATGTCTTCGCATCCTAGAAGAACAAGTTCCGTTGGAAGTGATCAACATGCAACGCAATCTCACGTACAAGGAACGCCCGATTCGGATTCTAGAGAGAAAGGACAGATGTACGAGATGAAGGACGGTTAGATTCTGCAAGGTGCAATGGAGTAACCATTCTGAAAATGAAGCTACATGGGAACAAGAGGTTTGCCTTCGAGCCGAGTACCCGGAGCTCTTCGCCGAGTAGCGGAATCTCGGGACGAGATTCTATTAAGGGGGGAAGGTTTGTAACGACCCGTTTTCCTTTTTCCTGTTGGAATTCGTTTTTCTGAGTTCAAACTTCTCTCCTATCCAGTTTTGCTGTGCCCCAGTTTCTCTCCCTGCCGCAGCCTCGTTTGGACCAGCACCCGCCGCACCACAAGGAACCCGCTTGGACTAATGGTTAGTCAGAAGTCTGTCTGAAAGTCCCACCAACCCGTCCTTGCCATGACCTGAGTGTCTTATCGCCGTTGCAGTACCTACCAACTCCGCCGGCCACACCCAGTCCCTAAGTCAAACTCTGCCTTGACGTCGCGTCGCCCCAGCCAGCTCGCTGTGACCTTGTCAGCTTATCGTAACCTCCTTTTCTTTATCCGTTGCCCAGCACCCCAGTGTTCCGGCTTCACACGCCGGCGCAGCGTTGTCGGAGCTGTGAGGGAGATTGACGATCTCTTCCCTTCTCGGCCCAACCCGGGCTGGCTCAAGGTCCTAGCGCGAGTCGGACGCCGAAGGAGAGGGTTGTCCCGATGCTCGGCGACGTAAAGGACTACCGCAATAGGTGGTTTTTGAAGAGATGGGCGGCCGTCCTGTGGGCCGACTGGCGCATGGTCGGCTGGTTCCTCGGTTGGTAAGATTGGATCTGCTTCAGCCAAGGTGAGTTTGCCGAGTTGATCGGCGACGAAATCTAGGCTCCCAAAGGTAATTACGTCTCTAGGGGAGAACTTGCAGCCTTTGACTCCGTTGATTGAATCCATCGAATCTGCTGATGAAGAATTCGCCAGGCCCCTACCTGGCGCGCCAACTGTCGATGCTTTGCACCGGCAAATAGAACTATGGGGCTACTCGGCGAAGGTGAATTCGTGGATTGCAGAGGAACGCAAAGAAGATTTATACTGGTCAGGCCCTCGATGTGATTAATACCCTACGTCCAGGTTGAGTGTTATTCCTCTGAGTGTGTTTGATGATCGATGATCTTCCGTCTTTTCTCCTTGCCCTGAATGGGCGCTCTGCCTCCCTTTATATACTAGGGGACAGGGGTACATGATAAGGATCCCAGCCGGATACGGCCAAGGGATATCCTTCTTAGAGATAGAGACTCACCCGACTAAGACTATGCTTTCTTGCTATACAAGGTAAAGCTTGCCAGGTGCTATCTTATCTCTAATTACATGATGGCCCCATCCTCTATCCGCAGTGGCCCATATACTGGTAATGAGATACCCGGGGCCCATGGGCCTCCCACATGTACTCTGAGTTTATATCATCGATGACTGTGTGTACCCGACTACTGATCCAGGGATCGGGTGCTGTATGCACATGGTGGGCTTCCACCGAGTTGGGGGCGCCACAGGTGGGCTCGGAACTGGGTCGCCTTCCACTTGCGGTCCATCTTGTTGCGCTAATTTTCCTGGCAAATTGCCTTGTCCACCAACTTTTCAAAGTCAGGGTAGTCACTGGAGAGAAGCTGGTTGGTCAGCTCATCGTCAAGTCCCTCCAGGAACTTCTCCTGTCTCTCCACATCAGTGCGGACGTCCTCTGGCACGTAGCGCACCAAGCGGTTTAAAAGTCATGAAGGTACTCCGTGACTGTCTTACTTCCCTGCACCAAGTCCCTGAACTCCCTCTTCTTCTGTGCCACAATGCCGGCCGGAATCTGAGACTTCCGGAAGTTGTGGCAAAATTCAGCCCATGTGACCTCTGTTGTGGCGGTGTGGGTCACGAGGAAGTTGTCCCACCAAGCTGAGGTGGGACCCTGGAGCTGGTGCGTGGCGAAGGCGACCTTTTCCTAGTCAGTGCATTGGAGGAGGTTGAGCTTCTTCTCAATCACCAACAGCCAGTCTTGGCGTCCATGGATTGGTAGTGTGGAGAAAGTAGGCGCCTGACCCTCAAGAACTCAAATTTGCAGTTTAGACTGGGGAGCGAAGGCTGGGTGATTGGAGGTTGTGGTGCTGCTGCTGCAGTTGTTTTGCTGCATCATGATCGCCATCATCTGGTCTGGTTAGCTAGAACTTGGGCGAGTGTCAGGAGTCTTAGGTAATGGAGATGGCATATGTTGGTTGAGCCCCCGTTGTTCTATGGCACTCCATCCTGTTGATTTTGTAGCACTGGCATCACTGGTTAGCGCGGGTTACTGATCCTTGTGTTCACCATCTAAAGGGAGATGGAAGTGGATGGGAAGTAGAAAAATAGGTGGCTCAGAAACAGGAGTGGTAATTAAGTGACTGAATTAAATTAACTGAAGTGCATAGTTTTGAAACATAATAAAGACAATTCAACTCGTAGCTGAGGCGGCCATACCACAACAGACGGTATGAACCACCAACTACCCCCCAAAGCAACATCCTGATATTTACAACTAAACATGAAATCAAACTAGAAAAACGATAAAGCTAAGGACGGCATGCCTAGTGCTCTGAACGGCTTCAGTGGTCGTCCGAGTTGTACTCCGGCTCCTGCTCGTCGCCCACCTCGTCATCGGTACGGGTCCTGGATCACGGGTTTCCTCACTTTGACTCGTTTGAGCCGATGAACTAGCCTTGCTGCGGTGCGGGATTTCCACTGAGGGAGCTTGCTGTCATCGGTGGAGGTGTGAAGCCTCGTGGATGCTGGTTCCTCCCTGTTGAGAGCTGCCGTTTTTGTCGCTCGATGACGCACTGGATCATGCCCGCCGGTTGGTGGTTTGGCACAGGTGCTGGAGTTGGAGCTAGAGCTGTTGGTGCTGGGGCTGGCAGTGGTGCAGGGAGCTGGCGGTTATTTGCGTGTGGCTTGTTCTTGGGACCAACTAAAAAAACGCACTGGAAGGGAAGGGGTCCTCTTCCTTAAGGTTAGACGGATCCTGGCTCCCACTGGTGGAGCGGCGCGGCTGTCTCTTCAACTCCGTGACCTCCTTTAGGCGGTCGATCTGGTTCGGAGACCGATGATAGTCATTCGGTTGGCATCCTCCTTGTTGTGGGCTACACGTGTAACGCCCCGGTTTCCGGGCCATTAAAAAAATCTATTTTAGTAAAAACCCTAATTTCAAAAATTTTGATCTTTGAGTGTGCTTAAGGACTAAGTGCCGTGGATCTCAGATCAAAACCCCTTGAAACCCTAAATCCTCGATCCCAAACTCTCTCCTAAAATCCGAGACTCGAATTTTTCAATTCGACTGTCTCTCTCTGAATTTCCTCAAAAAAAATTTAAAACCAAATACCTCCCAAAATTCCCTGTACTCAGATTCGAATTTTGCAATTCGAAGCCCTCCGTTTAAATCCCCTTATTTTTGTTCCTCTCGAAAACCCTAGAATCCATTAAGAACTCTGTTCCCAAAATTTGCTTCAAATCCCTATAATTAAATTCAAATTTTAATCTTCTCTCGAGGTGCTCCAATTCTATTCGATTACAAAATTCCCGAGAATCCCAAGAGTTCCAATCCCAAAATTACAAATCAAATCTGAATTTAAATCTCCGAATTATATCTTCCAAAAACCCTCACTAGATCCCTCTCTCTCATATATACATATGTATATATATAAATATATATGTGCATATATGAGTCCATCTTAAATTTCCCTTGATTTAAAATTTCTGAGAATAATATTCCAAATAATAATATCCTTCATATTTCTCCAAGATCAGCTCCAGAGCCTCCACAAAATCTCCCACATTTTTTTGAGAAATTCAAAACCCCATTTGAATCAAATTTCCAATTTCAAAACCATTCAAAACCCATTCAAACAGTCTCTGGAAAATTAATAATCATCACTGTGCATGCCGGGCCGCCGTTCTCCTTTCTCGGCCTGGTTTTGTTCCTTCCCCGCACGGCCTGCTCAGCCCGCGCCAGTGCGCACGCGTGGATTAAGTCCCACGGGGCCCGCGCGTCAGCCGCTCACCTCTGCCTCGCTCCTCGGCCGCCCGATACAAACGCACGGATGGACGAGATTGCTTCTCCCCGACGGTCCCCCATGTCAGCCTCGGCAACACGTCGTCGTCGTCTACCTCTAGCCGCCCGGTCTCTCTCTCTCTTCTCTGGAATCCTTCCGAGCTCTCTCTCGGTCTTCCCTCTGTGCCGCGCCATACCGCTCGGTTGGCCCTCTTAAAACTGGCGGACACCATCATCAACTTCCGCTGCCCCGCCGCCCGGCGTGAGACACGCTCCGCCGTCGCCACCTCGAGCTCCGGGATCAAAGAGGCTAGCCGCCGTAGCCTATTCCCCTCAGCGCCGAACCTCGGGAGAGGATGCGCACACACGGATGCTTCATCCCGTCGCTTCGACATCACTCCCCGCCTCGTTTCTTGCCTCTGCCGCGCATGACGCGAGCCACAGTAGCCGGCGCCATTGATGCACCTCGACGACCGAGCTCGAGCTTATCCTTTCTCCTCTGCCTTAGCCATGCCCACGAGCTTCACCGCCTTTGTTCTCTATCGCGCCGCGCCGCGCCGCACCTATAAATCCCCCGCACCGTCATGCCATGGCCCAAACTGAGCCGAGCTCTCTCACTTTCTCTCTCCACCGCCATTGAAGCCTCTCTGTACCCCTCCAATTTCGTCGCTCCCAAGCCTAATTGTCCAAGCCGCCACCACCACTAAGTTCCTCGCCCCTTCACGAACTCAGCAGAGCCCCCAATTTCACCTGGGCGCCGCCGTGGGGAAAAGCCCCAAATCGGCCACCGTTCGTTCCGCCATTGTCGCCGTCGTCAAATCTTTGACCTCACCACGGAAATGCCCCAAATGTCCTCCTCTTTTCTCTTCCCCTCGTCCCTCCGCAGCCAAACCCGAAGCCCCGACCCCCTCTGCCGCTCCCTGGGTCGCTGGCGACAACAGCACCGCGCCGCCGCCCTCTGGTCGCCATCGCCCGCCACCCTCGAGCCTCCAGCCATCAATCCGAGCCGACCATCATCCTCGCCGTGCTTCCCTCATTCCGTTCCCGTGCCTCCCTCCCGCCGGCGAGCTCTCGGCCGCCATATCCCCTCCGGCCGCCGTGCGCCGTCGATGGCCGAACCGAATCTCCTGTTCCCCGTCCGGCACCTCTCTCCTCCACTCTCAGCACTGACATGTGGGCCCGGCCCGATTAGCCTCTCCCAAGACACTGGCAAGTGGGCCCCGTTCCTTAGTGCACAGTAATTCCCTCCTTTTCACTGACATATGGACCCACAGGATGAGTGCACACTGATTACACAATCCTCTTCCAGTGACATGTGGGTCCTCCCTGTCACTCTTTCCCCTCTCTCTTCCAAGTGGGCCCCAATCCCTGTTCCTCTCTCTCTTGCACCTATGACATGTGGGACCTCCCTCTGTCTCCCTACTCTCTTATTCTCTCTATGACAAGTGGGCCAGCCCTTCTCTTTCTCTCTCCTCAGTCACTGACCAATGGGCCCCTCTGTCAGCCCAAGAATATTCCAAGGACTATTCCTTTCCAAATTCAAATAATTCCATTTCTTCTCCAAAAAACTCCTAAAACTTCCAAAAATCATATCTTCCAAACCGTAACTCCGATTGAGCCCGTTCAAGTCTCTAAATTTTTCTAAAAATGAGATCTACCTTATGGAACTATTAGTTATTAATAATAGTATATTATTTCTAGGGTTTTGCGTGTTTTTCTCTCGTTTCGCCCGTAGTCGACGCTTTGGATTCGTCGGACGTTGGATTTCACGAAGTCTGTAGAAGAAGTTTGAGGCAAGTCACTCCTTGACCATATTGCTCCTAAACTTAAAATATTTTGTTTGCAAAATTGCATGGTTAGCGTACACGTTAAATTGATTGGCCTCGGTTTGCGTGTCGAACCGATGGACCTGCCCGGTAGTTGCATAAACCCTATAGGCCTTTGTTACCCTATTCCTTGTCGCTCCACCCTGTGCTACCTCGGTAACCGTGCTCTCTGAGCATGGATTCCGATGGTTCTACTCACAACACTATTGTATGTCGATTTGGGAAAAACAGGGTTTCCAAAGATTTAAAAACCCGACATGTGATGTCGGCGGAATTTGCGAAACAAAATTTATTTGTGAAAATTTCCGCGGTGCAAAGTGATCGCCTATGTGGTGGCACTTCATATTCGCATATAAGGATCGTTTCCTTGAGAAATTGCACTGAGCATAATACAGTGCGACCACATGGGTGGAATGAGACACCCCTGGCTGAGTAATTAGTGTTCCCAGGATGGTTTTCGGTTGCTAATAAATGTGGGACTGGCTGGATGTCAAAGAGGGCGATATACCCTCGTCCCTGAGTATAGGAAATGAGTTCCTGGTACTTGGTTGAGTGTGAGCACCCATTTATAGGGCAGTGTGCTATCCTGGGAAGGCTTTGGAAAGGCCTTGTCGCGAACCTCCCTGCTTGGCCAGTGTGGGAGTAAGCTCGCGTCGTGTGGGTAAAGCGTGCAATCTTTGCAAAGATCAAATGAACTGTTCGAACAACCGCGCCCACGGTTACGGGCAATGTGAGATGATTCCTCTAGCGTAGATTTGTTTGCAAGTGGTTGCGAAACTGATTTGTGGTATGGGAATCGTTACCAAAATCGGCCTTTGTGGCTGATGGATGACCTGATTAGTCTGAAACGGGGCTGTGTGACCCGGGATGTCGATTGGCATCATAGTTTTAGGGCTTCCTGAGTGGGAACAGTAGTATTATGTATAAGATGAGTTATGAATGGCTCGAGGAGCTGCTGAAATGAGATGAGATAAAATGATGTCCTGGATAGGACTGAAGTGGAAATGAGATTACGTCCTGAGTGGGTGAAATTGAAAGTAAAGTAATAGATGTTGATACAGTGGAAAGCTACTAGAGGGCAGATCCACTGAACCGCTGTCGTGATCCGACATGCGGTATAAGAATACTTAAGATCAATTAAAATTTGTTTCATCCGCTCGAGTTGTTGAAAAGCAATTCGCGGCCAGGATCGAGGCGAGAGCTCTTTCCAGTCACTTTGAGACAACCCCACACTTAGGTTTTCAAAAATGTTTTCAAATGAAAAGGTTGCGAAATAAACCCCAGCTTATCTCTGATAGCCTGCATACTCACATTTTCCGTGACTTGCTGAGTACGTAAGTACTCAATCTATTCTTTTCCCCTCCTTCAGGAAGAGTGAAGTGGAAAGTGAAGAATAGGGTTTCTTTCCTAGTCCCAAACCGTTGCTTGTGGATTGGGTTCTTGCTGCGCTGCCGTTCCGCTACTGTCGTTCTATTTGCAGGTTGCTTCTCAGGGCTTGCCCGAAATCGCAGCTTATAAAGGTATAATATACATATTTATTTATTTACTATTTGCTATGTACATCTCCGTTGACCGCGGGTACCAGCAAGGTCCTTGGGACTGGTATGGCATTGCGTTCGTGGGACAGTTGGTTCACGCACATACCACAATCTTCTTTATTTGCGGCGCTTCCTCTCTGCGTATCATCGTACGGGGGTACAGGATAAGGAAGGTGCTACAATACGCACCAGTTGGCATGCATGAAGTCCATGGCCCACATCGCCTGCCTCATGTGGACGATGGTGGTGTCGTTCTCGTTGTCAGCTTGCTGGAAGGTGCTGTAGACCTGGTAGTGTGCCCGGCAGGGGAGGTAACGGTAGGACGGTGGTGCAAAGGGTAGAGTGGTGCTCCGGCGTAGCTTTAAACAAAAGTCCAAGAGATGGAAAGCTCCTCTAGCAGGCGTGGTCGTAGGCATGCCCGCTGATCTCAACCTCCATGGTTGGTAGGAGCCATAGTTCGCCTGGCAACTCCAAGCGAACATGGTAAGGGAGCTCACCCTCCATGGCTCCACGGAGGTGTACTCCGGCAGGCTTACAAAGTGAACTCATCATGCGAAGCTCTTCGACGATTCCACCCATATCTACACCGTGTTGGTTGGGGAGATTGTCCATCTATAGAAGGTAAGGAGGAGGAATCAATGTATGCTCAGATCCAAATATAGTGAACAATAAATAATTGGGGTTGGGAATTATAAACGCCAATTTCATGCATGAAATAATTTTGCATATAAACTTTATTGAGAATCTGACGTAATAGTATAACAAACCATATAGTAACGAATTAATTTTAAATAATAATGGCAAAGCAAGTAAAAATATTTTATGCATGCTTAAAATCGTACATCAACCCGATAACCAATGTTTTTCCCAAAATTTGGGTACCTATTCCATAACCCTAGAATGAAATTTCTACCCTAGCTTTGACCTGACTCAAAAATTTTGGTCAAATAAAGGTCAAGATTTTATCCCAATCCGAGCACAAAATCCTAATTTTTCTCGAAAATAACTCCAAGTGCAAAAAAGCATATGCAAATGAGAATTTAGAGAGCTCTTAGGGTTTCCATTTGGCTAGTCCCTACGGTCAAGTTCGGCTCTATATTTATACCAAAAACTCTGTAACGCTTAAAATTCTAACCAGAATACCAATCCGTTGACATAATCGCGTGTGTTGGTTGCCGGTTGCTGTTTAGGAGGTTGTGGGACAGGCGGGCCCAACCTCGAACACAGCCGGTTTCACCTGGCGAGGATTCAGGCTGTCACGTCCAGAATTTCCATTCAAAATTCTGGAGTTTTATTGTCTGTAAATCCTCGTCCAGGAATCAACCGAGGCACACATGAACATAATTTTTGATAATCAAAGTAATTGGTTTATATACGTAAGTATTTATATACCCCGACGCGAATGGTACCTTTCTCTCGACAATGGGTTTAATAAAAAAAATTCTACTAGCGGACAACAATAAATAAGTGTAGCTTGTTTGGACGACACCCACTCCACACACCTTGACGCGTTTTTGTCTTTGCTCCGCTCCGAGTCTCCAAATAGTCCTCTTCACTGTAGTCCTCTGAATGATGATTGTTGATTGCAAGGTAAGTACTGAATCATAACCCTGTACAGCATTTTTTGAGCACACAGCAAATATGCAAATGCACCGGATAACAAGGGATAGCATAATATGATCATATTTGCATAAAAGCATTTGAGTAAAGAGTTTAAGAGAGTAAATAAAACAGCAGTTAATAAACAGTATTGATATATTCAACACTATACCACTCACCAAAGTGGTATAGCCCAACCTACTCCAACCTTGGAGGGCAATACCAATGTGTAGAGCCACTGTTCAACCATCAAGTTTAGATAATTGTGGGACTAATCACACTTGGCGTGTCTTTTTCGGTCTGCGGCTTTGTTTTGTTGTTCGCTCTTTTTTCGGAAACCATTGCTAGTCTCGTCTCTTAACCGTGGGCACGTATCGAATAGTTTTACTCTGGCTAGAGGTGTTACCAATTTTACCCTCAAGATACAACTCCACAACACATCACTGTGCGCCTTAATACACCTGCATGTACCTCGGAAAGGAATTGATGATAGGGTCCTTCCATGTAACCCGCACGAAAGAGAGCCACCCGTTGAAAATCCACCGAGTTTTCCGGCAGGGGGCGTGGTGGTGGAGCTGATCAAGTGTATACCCCAACAGGGTAAATGATGTCCAATGGCGCCAAACATGGACTTATTGACGCAGCCATGGTGGTGCTTAACTTGGACACAGCCACAACACACCATGGGGTGGTTGGTGCGACCCCTGGTTGAGACGTACTACACTTTGGTTCCGACCATTGGCGCGGCGGGGTCGGGGGGCGGGCGGGCCTTCGGTGTTGGTTTTCACTCTGGCTTGTGTTAGCATGGGTGTTTTTGCTTCGCAACAAGTAGTCTGTGAGCCGATCTTAACTGTCACGAGCACCGCTTGCATCAAACCACAATCCTGGTGCTTGCACCCCACCTTTGTGAATCAAGTTTTAGTGGACCGAGTTAAGTTGTCTTCGTATGACTTACCGTCGTAAATGGATCATCATTTCATGAGTGACTGGGGTTTTGCTGGGAATAATAGTATAGAGAATTACTGTGACAACCCAGAAATTATTCTATCTTTTGCTAGGCTAGCTAAGCAGGGTCCTAGAGTTATTCTAGCTAACCAGTAAATAAAGTTAGCTAGTCAAATTATCCCATAGGTACAATGTCAAGTAATCAAATCAAAGGGGGCCATAAACAAAGGTTAGGGCTTCCCTGTCCCAATGACATTCCAAAATAAATGCAGAGTTGAAGGAAAACATAGCTTTAAACATAGGAACAATATGCTCAAGGAGGTGGAGGAATCTGTGTGACTTGCCTTGCTGCTCCACACAAGCCTCGGAACTCTCCTCGAGAAATAGCGTCTCCTCCTAAACGTCGTTGGCTATAGGCAATAAACAAAACGAGTAAAACAGTACATCAACACACAGGAACAATACAATATTAATTTTTAATGGATAGATCTTGATTTTAATGAAATTAGAGACTTGAACGACCTCAATCTGAGTTCGTCATGAATTCAGTTATAATTTTAGAAGTTTTAATCCTTTTATAGCCTATTTAAAAGAATTATCCCGATTTATTGCGTCATTACTAAATTAATTTAATTTGGGAAAAGAGGTTTAAGATGTCACTAGAGAGAGGAGGCTCTCGGCTAACCAGTGGGGCCCACTGTTAGCGAGAGGGGAAAGTCTGGTCCAGGTCCACGAGGGGATCCGACGGTTAGGGTTTCTAGGCTTTTGATCAGACGGCTGAGATTTAAACACGTTTTAAGTTAGATTGGAAGGCTGAGGTTTGGTCCCATGGTGATCGGATGGACGAGATAAAACCTAGGAGATCCGACGGCCGAGGTTGATCCCGATCGGATAGGCTAGCGGCGCAGAGGTGGCGCCGAGCTAGCGCCTACACGGCGGCCACGTCGGCGGCCACGTCGGCTACAGTGACTGCGGCGACGGCAGCGGCACCTGAACCCGTGGTCGACGGGTGATCAGCGGCGCGGCGGCGCACGGGGAGAGTGGGAAAAGGGTAGAGGGGGTCGCGGCAATCCTTACCGACGGCGACGGAAACGGCCGGCGGCGAGCCTAAGGCGGCGGAGGTCTTCGGATCTTCGTCGACGGTGGTGCTCCGGCGGTCCCCGAGGGCTGAGAGGTGGCGGCCTGGATTCTGTGGGCTACGGCGAACCTAACCGAGGCGGAGGCGAGCTTCAACGATGACTGAGGCGACGACGGCGGCGCAAGCATGAGACGTGGGGAAGATGGCTAGGGCTAGCTAGAGTTCGATCTAAAGCGCGAAAATGATCCTAGGGGTCTCAAGGTCACTATTTAAGGTGGAGAGGAGCGGACTCTTGCTTGGACTCGACTGATTTTGCGGTGGCGATGGTTAGGGATAGGAGGCCGACTCGGGGAGCTTCGGGTCTCCGTCCCATGCGCGATTTGGCTCCAGTTTCTTGGGGGTTAGGTAGAAGAGGATAGGGGTTCTGTTTTCCCCCGACTGATTTGGAGAGATCGAGGCCGAGTCGATCAGATTTCACGAGATTCACGGCGGCGGTGCTCGGGTGCGACAGTGCTCCCGAGCGGAGGTAGACGACGACCCGACGGGCGGGCCCCACCTGTCGGCGACCGAGGATGACGCGGGTAGACGCGGGCCGTCGGCCGCGCACATGCGAGGGGATCGGGGCAGCGCACAGTAATGGGCTGAAATGGGCCCAGAGACTGTGGAGGGGTTTTTAAACCTTTTTCTTTTGTTTTATTGCTGGAAAGCTTATTGATTTAGCCAAAAATACTTCCCCTAATCAATTAATTCCCAAAAAATTCCAGAAATTAAATAATTAAGCAAAGAATTTTATAAAATTATTTTCAAGCCCATTTTCTATAGATTTTCCCCTGACTTTATTCTTTTCACTCCTTGAGACTTTTAATTTTATTTCTAAAAATTCCTTTTTCACCATATTTATAAAGGGATAATTTTAGGGTGTTACAAACCTACCCCCTTAAATAGAATCGCGTCTCGAGATTCGAGAGATGAGGCAAAGAGGTGCGGATGAGCAGATTTCAATTCATCTTCGTGTTCCCACGTGGCTTCTTCCTCCGAGTGATTACTCCATTGAACTTTGTAAAATCTTATCACTCGATTCTGAGTATTCCTTTCACTGGTCTCTAAGATACAAATTGGCTTCTCGACATAGGTCAGATTTTCATGGATATTGATCTGTTCTGGGTCAGTTTCTTCGGCTGGTACTCGTAAACACTTCTTCAACTGAGACACATGGAAGACATCGTGTACCCCCGTCAGGATGGGAGGCAAGTCTAGTTGATAGGCAACTTCTCCTTTCCATCCTAGTATCTTGTAAAGTCCCATGTAACGTGGTGCTAACTTCCCTTTTGTTTGGAATCGGTGTACTCCCCGGAGTGGCGTGACCCATAAATACACATAATTCACCTTCCTCGAAAGTAAGGTCTCTTCTGCGGTTATCTGCATAGCTCTTCTGATGAGACTGGGCTACTTGAAGTCGTTCTTGTATGACCTTTACTTT
Source organism: Oryza meyeriana var. granulata (assembly GCA_003991445.1). Classification (NCBI taxonomy): domain Eukaryota; kingdom Viridiplantae; phylum Streptophyta; class Magnoliopsida; order Poales; family Poaceae; genus Oryza; species Oryza meyeriana. The sequence goes on from RYFJ01000458.1 coordinate 18,257, forward strand.
TGCTTCCGCTTCCCGCAAGATATCCGTCCCGTATACCTGTCGTTCTCCTATCTGATCCCAAAGCAGGGGCGTGTGGCATTTTCGTCCATATAAAGCCTCGAACGGGGCCATCTTCAAACTTGCCTGGTAACTGTTGTTGTAAGAAAACTTAGCATATGGTAGGCTCTTGTCCCAACTTCCGCCGAAGTCTATGGCACAAGCCCTCAACATGTCTTCTAATATCTGGTTAACCCGCTCGGTCTGACCATCCGTCTGCGGTGGGCGGTAAACTGAAGTTTAACCGGGTGCCCATCTCCTCTTGGAGTCTCTGTCAAAACTTAGAGGTAAACTGACTTCCTCTGTCTGACACAATCTTGCACGGCACACCGTGCAGACACATAATTCGAGCTATGTATAACTCTGCCAGTTTACTACCAGAGTAAGTTGTCTTGACTGGTATGAAGTGGGCTACCTTTGTAAGTCTGTCCACCACAACCCATATGGAATCAAATCCCGATGCGGTCCTTGGTAAATCGGTGATGAAGTCCATCCCTACTTCTTCCCACTTCCATTCAGGGACCTTAAGGGGTTGTAACAATCCTGTTGGCCTCTGATGCTTAGCCTTTACACGCTGACATACATCACAAACCAGCCACATACTCCACTATCTCCCTACGCATTACTAGACCACCAAAACTTCTCCTTCAGATCTTGATACATCTTGGTGCTGCCAGGGTGGATGGAGTACTGCGTTCCATGGGCTTCATCTAAGATCAGCTTTTTCAATTCCTCCTTGTCTGGTACACAGATTCACTCTCCGAACCACACGGTACCTTAATAATGTTCATCTTCCAAGAATCCAATAGCTTTCCCTTTTCATATTCTTCTTTGATTTCCAAAATATCCCGTCATCTTTCTACACTACGTGAACCTGATCTACCAAGGTAGGTTGTGCTTCCAAGGCTACCACAAATCCTTGACTGACTATATCTAGATTTAATCGTTCAAAATCTTCACACAATTCCAAAGATAACCGCTGGCCTTCTAGGGCGTTGCAGTAACTTTTCCGACTTAGGGCATCAGCACCACGTTGGCTTTCCCTGGGTGATAATGAATTCTGATATCGTAGTCCTTGATCAGCTCTAACCATCTTCATTGTCTAAGGTTCAGATCCGGTTGAGTGAAAATATACTTCAAACTTTTATGGTCTGTATACACTTCGCTGCGGTTGCCGATGAGATAATGTCTCTAAATCTTCAGGGCATGCACTACAGCTGCCAACTCCAGATCATGGGTAGGATAATTATTCTCATGTGGCCGTAGCTGCCGTGAGGCATATGCCATAACCTTCCCTTCTTGTATCAGCACACATCCCAAACCTTGCCGAGATGCATCACAGTAAACTTGGAATCCTTTCTTGGGGTCTGGCATGATCAACACGGGTGCGGTTACAAGCTTCTTCTTCAACTCTTGAAAACCCCGTTCACACTCTGGTGTCCACAAAAATCTCACATCCTTTTGGAGTAAATGGGTCATGGGCTTCGTGATCTTGGAAACATTCTCTATGAATCGACGGTAATTATCCCGCCAATCCTAAGAAACTCTGAATTCGTAACTGCTGTGGCCCGCCTCCACTTAGTCACTGATTCCACATTAGTTGGGTCTACTGCAATCCCTCCTGCGGTGACAACATGCCCGAGAAACTTCACTTCCGGAAGCCAAAACTCGCACTTGCTGAATTTAGCATACAACTGGTGTTGCCGAAGGGTCTCCAAAACGATACGAAGATGTTGCTCATGCTCTTCTTTAGTCTTAGAATAGACAAGGATATCATCGATAAAAACCACCACAAACTTATCCAAGTATTCCATAAATACTTTATGCATCAAGTTCATGAAGAATGCAGGGGCATTAGTCAACCCGAATGACATGACTGTGCATTCATATAACCCATACCGAGTGGTAAAAGCAGTTTTGAGAATATCTCTTTCCGAATCCTTAACTGATGATAACCCGTGCGAAGATTTATCTTGGAGAACACTGTGGCTCCTTCTAACTGATCAAACAGATCATCAATCCGAGGTAGCGGGTACTTATTCTTGATAGTGACTTCATTGAGAGCACGATAATCCACACACATCTGTTGAGTTCCATCTTTCTTTTCCACAAAAATGATTGGTGCTCCCCAAGGCGCCATACTAGATCTGACGTAGCCCTTGGCAAGTAACTCTTCAACTTGTTTCTTCACTTCTGCCAACTCATTAGCTCCCAACCTATATGTCTCTTGTGGATAGGGGCTGGTGCCTAGGGCTAGGTCTATTATGAACTCAATATCTCTCTTAGGTGGCATTCCAGGTAGGTCATAAGGAAAAATGTCTGGATAATCCCGTACTACCAGGATTTCGGCTAAGATTGCCTGGTTTAAAGAGGTTGGAGCAGATGAGGTAGTGAGGACACGAAAGATTACTTTCTTTCCCAGGCTAGAAGTTAAGGTCACCGTCATGGTGGCACAATCAATAATTCCCTTGTGTCGGGTTAGCCAATCCATCCCTACGATGACATCGATATCTCTGGATTCTATTAGGAACAGGTCGGTGAGAAAAGGGGTGCCCATAATTTCTATAGTCACAGAAGGACTGCTCTGGGTTGTGGGCGTCTGATGGCCAGGTGTATTTATTAGGACAGGTGTTCTCAACTTCCGGATGGGTATCCCATGTTCATTAGCAAACCCCACGGACAAGAAAGAATGGGTAGCCCTAGAATCAAATAGTACTGTAGCAGGAACGGAGTTAACAGGGAACATATCCAAAACAACGTCTGGTGCAGCTTGAGCTTCTTCTGTAGTGACATGGTTCACCCGAGCTTTGACCATGCCCGTGGAGTTCTGTCCTGGTGTAGCTTGTCTAGTGCGTTTGGGCTTAGGGCACTCATTGGAAAAATGCCCTGGGTCTCCACAGTTGAAACAGATCAACGGCTTCCCACCAACTTCCTTCTTGACGGGCTGGTTGGTTGCTGGGGTCGTAACTGGCCAAGGGGGAGGAGATTTGCTCCAGTGTTGCCGCTAGTGGTGTTGGGGGTAGAGCTGGCGCTGCGGGCGAGGTGCCAATGAAGATCCACCTTGCTGGGCCTGGGATGGTCCCGCAATACGTGGCCTCTGACTAGAGGGTTGTTGTGCCCGAAAGCTTGCCATTCTGCGCTTCTGTTGACGCCGAAAATCGCCGGGTCCCGATTCGGCGTCTGGGTGACACGCGAAGGCCTGGGAGATTTGCTTCACTCCAGTGCAGGTCCTAAAGTTTGAGGTTCGTAGGCGTGCCAGTCAATTTGACCCTGTAATTGACAAGGAGGAAAATGTTAGATCAATGAGCCAATCGGCTGGAAGCCGATCTAGACTCGTTTCATCAGCCGATGGCCGATGCACACTGTAGCACTTACACATCGGCTTAGGTCCGATGACGGCAAGAACAATAATGTAATAATAAACAAAGGTCATGCTAGCCGATCATCGAAGGGATATTCGAAAACCGGCTATAAGCTAGATAAAATAAACAAGTATAATGCATAAATAAATCAAATAGATCCTAGCTGATCATGATCTAGTGTTACTGGTATTGTTATGAAGGTGTGCCTGCACCCGGGCCCTTGCTCATATCGGCTCCCAAGATCTTCGTCCGCTGTCCGGGCCCATACATTGGTCCTTACCCGGGCTCATGGCCGGGCCCTTACCTGGGGTCGTGCCCGGGAACCTGCTTGTACTTGTGCTTGGATCGGCAGAATAAACCCATCGGCTAGCCCTTAGCCGATTGTGACAATAATACAGGCAAGAACATATAATAAAATATGCAATAACGTAAATGATAAATAATTGGTAAACTAGCCGATTGCTTAACAAAGCGAGTACAGGATAAAACAATGAATAAATGTAGTCGGCTTTAACAGGTAACTTATCGGCTAAGCACTCCGATAACACCATCGCACAACACCATCGGCTTATTAAGAGTAAAGCTATTATCGTCAGTCTAGTAGATCGGACCTAACCGTTGCAGCACAGACCGACAATGATAACAATGCCTCAATGAGCCGATAGATATAATGCGATCGTGATGAAAATAACTTACCGGCTATGCGCTCCGATAAAACGCCTGCACACGATGCATCGGCCTAACAGGATCGACTTATCACTAGCAGTTCAGTAGGTCGGACCTAACCGATGCAGCATGAACTGATGATAAATCGCTCCCAGTAAGTCGATACAGTCTGTGCACACGTGATGTGATATACCTAATCAATCTATGAGATCAAACTGAACTGATGCAGCCATAGATAAAATAAATATATCGTGGTAAGCCGACTACCATAAACCAACTAGAATATCGGACCTAACCGAGGAAGTCCTAGCCGATTGGTAGCCGGTGTGACGAGACTTACCCTCTCGCAGGAGTTCGGACCTAACCGATGCAGCCCGGCTCGAGAAGCAGGATCCCGTCGAAGGGGTGGCGATGCGCCGAATTTGTATTGATCGTTGTGATGATTTACAAGGTCCCCGGGCATACATATATATACCCCGAGTTACATGAGTCCTTATAGGATACGATATATGATTTCCTATCTATAACAGAAAACGCTAACGAGCCCTGACCGGACACGAGGTCAGGTTTCCTAAAAAGAGATAAACCTTTTCCTAATAACTATAGTAATTAACTGCCACGCGCGGTCTTCACGGCTCCTTCTCAGACTCGGTCTGCTTCTTGGATCAATTTCCATTATCCGACTGCAACCGTCCTCTTGACCGAATCTGATACAGGTCCTTACCAAATTTTGGCGTTAACAGCTTCCTTTGCTCCATACGGTTGTGTTTGTCTTCCTGACGAATGGCTTTATCCACCAGTTTCTGGAAATCTGAGTAGTCACCAGAGAGTAGTTGAACTGAAAGTTCATCATTTAGCCCGTCCAGAAACTTCTCTTGCCGGTCGGCATCAGTGCTAATATCCTCTGGCACATAGCGGGCGAGGCGATTGAACTCATAAAGGAACTTGGTCACCGACCGATTCCCTTGCTTCAGTGCCTAAAACTCATGCTTCTTCAGTGCCACTACTCCAGCAGGAATATGCGTCTTCTTGAAAGCGGTTGCGAACTTAGCCCAAGTGATAGGCCGTCCATCTGCTCTGTTAGTTCTAAAGTGATCCCACCACTCAGACGCAGGACCATGTAACTGGTGTGAGGCGAAAGAGACCTTCTCCTGCTCTGTGCATTGCAAGAGGTCCAATTTCTTCTCAACAGCACGCAACCAATCCCCAGCTTCCACGGGATTAGTTGTGCTAGAGAAAGTAGGGGGCCGCACCGCAAAAACTCTGCGAGCTTGTTCTGCGGTGGAGGAGGATGTGCTTGCTGTTGTGCTTGGTTCTGTTGTTGTTGTTGCATCTGCTAAAACATCATGTTCATCGGATGAGTCTGGTTGGCTAGAACCTGGGTGATGGTCAAATTGTCATCCTGATGCGGTAGTCCATTTGGTGCGCTTCCGTGACTATTGTTCCCAACGTTGCCATCCTGATTACCACCGTTACGTATGTTCACCATTTGCAGAACAAAGACGAGAAGAAGGGAAAAAGCCCTTGAGACGGATTTGATATTACTTAAACTTTCACTTTATTGCTCTGAACTGAGTGGTTAACATTTATGTAGGTTACTCCCACACCATCAAACAACTCCTAACTTAAACAGTTACATCACCACCCTTTGACATAAACTGTTGACTAAACCCCACATACAAGCATTTCCTAATCACACAACTGCTAACACAATGATCTAGGGTAACTGATGCTAAGGTGTTACTAAGGCTTCTCAATAGGGCGAAAGACTTCTTCTAACGTCCGAGTTGGGTTCCGCTTCCTCTTCACCTTCTTGAGTATCACCCCACTCCTCTTCAGAGTGAGTGCGAGCTCCCCTGTCTTCTGACCCTTCCGAAGGGGTGCTGGCTTCCGACTCCTCTGAGTCTTCTTCTACATCATCAGCGTACGCCACCGGTGGAACTACCCGTAGTAGGATCTGGTCATTCCGCAAACGGGTCCTTGGCACTAGCTGAATCCGAGGTGGAAGATGAACCCTCTTCCTTGCAATAGTGCGGATCCTAGCTCCTCCAGGGGGTGCTTCTCCTTTGGCCAAGGCCAACTCTCGCTTCAACCGATCCACTTGGTTCTGCAGCCTACAAATCTTGGTGCGGTTCTCATTCTCCCGTTAATGAGCTGCGATCACCACATCAGCCTGAGCGTTGTCCATGGCACTCAACATCCTGACCAGTCGTTGAGTGGTTGCACTGTTCTCTGCTTTGGGGTTTTGGTAACTGTTGTACTCGTTGTTGTGGGTCCTAGACGGGTGGTAGTGGTAAGCAGTATTCCTCAGACGAACAGCAAAACACTGACGAAGTTCTCCAATAGCCACCAAAGCCACTTCCTGACAAGCATGCTCATAATTCCTTCCCCCTGCTCCGAAAATCATGGATGGGACCCCTTCTCGTTCACTTGAAATCGTGAGGCGGACGCGGCACTTCTCTTCATAGGGGTTGTGAGTGACTTGTCTGTACTCAGGGGCCGGATTATACCCTATGGCGAAGGCCATATCTCGTAATTCCTTGACGAATCCACCTACTTCGAACAGATGTACTGGTTCTCGGTTGGCCATCTACAAAGTATGGAAGAAAGATATATCGATTTGACAAAATTAACAGAACAAAGTTTTGTTTAAAATAAAAGGATAAATAGGTAATAAATTTAGGTCATAACCAGTACAGTAATGAAGGTACGGTACTAATTAAGAGAAAAAGTAGTAAATTGCAAGAGAAAGGATTTTTTTGTACTGTTAACCTCCCTAATTAAAAAGGGAAAGAGGAGAGAGAAGTGCTAATTTTTTAAATTTTTTTAGAGGGCTCTTAGGGTACCAAGGGGCTTATCCTACGGTCAAGGTGGCTCTGATACCAACTTGTCACGCCCAGAATTTTCAATGAAAATTCTGGAGTTTTATTGTGTGTAAATCCTCGTCCAAGAATCAACCGAGGCATACCTAACATAATTGATGATCAAAGTAATTATTTACATGACGTAAGTATTTATTATAGAGGCGAATGGTACCTCTTGACAATAATAAAAAAAATTCTACTAGCGGATAAATAAATAAGTAGCGTGACGACTCCCACTCCACGTACTTGACTGGGCTCCCGCTTAGTCCTCCAAATAGTCCTTTTCACTGTAGTATTCCCCTGAATGATGATTGTTGATTGCAAGGTGAGTACATGAAATACTCCGCAAGCCACACAACAAATATGCAAATGCACCGGATAACAAAGGATAGCATAATATGGCTCATATTTGCATAAAAGCATTTAATGAAGAGTTTAAGAGAGTAAATAAAACAATAGATAATAAACAGTATTGATCAACACTATACCACTCAGCAAAGCGGTATAGGCCCAACCACTCCAACCTGGAGCTACACATGTTCCACTGTTCAACTATCAAGTTTGGATAATGTGAGACTAATCACAGAAAACATTGCTAGGCTCGCCCTTAACCGTGGGCACGGCTATTCGAATAGTTTTACTCTGGCCAGAGGTGTACCAATTTACCCACAAGACACAACTCCACAACACATCACTGTGCGCCTTAATACCACCATGGTACCTCGGAAAGGAATTGTGATAGGTCCCTCCATGTGACCCGCACAACAAGAGAGCCACCCGTTGAACCACTAGTTTCCGGTAGGAGCTGATCAAGCCCCCAACAGGGAAACGATCCAACGTCCAAGACATGGACTTATGACGCAGCCATGGTGGTCTTATTGACACAGCCACAACACACCATGGTGGACCCCGGTTGAACGTACTATACTTTGGTTCCCACCATTACCCACTCTAGCTTGTGGTTAGCACGGGTGTTGCTTCGCAACAAGTAGTCCGCGAACTGGTCCTTAACTGTCACGAGCACCGCTAGCATCAACCACAATCCTGGTGCTTGCAACCCACCTTTTAATCAAGTTTTAGTGGACCATTAAGTTGTCTTCGTATGACCACCGTCGTAAATGGATCATCATTTCATGTGACTGAATAATAGTATAGAAATTACTATGACAACCCAGAAGTTATTCTATCTTTTGCTAGGCTAGCTAAGCAGGGTCCTAGAGTTATTCTAGCTAACCAGTAAATAAAGTTAGCTAGTCAAATTATCCCATAGGTACAATGTCAAGTAATCAAATCAAAGGGGCCATAAACAAAGGTTAGGGTTTTCCTGTCCCAATGACATTCCAAAATAAATGCAGAGTTGAAGAGAAACATAGCTTTAAACATAGGAACAATATGCTCAAGGAGGTGGAGGAATCTGTGTGACTTGCCTTGCTGCTCCACACAAGCCTCGGAACTCTCCTCGAGAAATAGTGTCTCCTCCTAAACGTCGTTGGCTATAGGCAATAAACAAAACGAGTAAAACAGTACATCAACACACAGGAATAGTACAATATTATATTTTTAATGGATAGATCTTGATTTTTAAGAAATTAGAGACTTGAACGACCTCAATCCGAGTTCGTATGAATTAGTTATAATTTTTAGAAGTTTTAATCCTTTTATAGCCTATTTAAAAGAATTATCCCGATTTATTGCGTCATTACTAAATTAATTTAATTCGGGAAAAGAGGTTTATGACGTCACTGGAGAGAGGAGGCTCTCGCTGACCAGTGGGGCCCACTGTTAGCGAGAGGGGAAAGTCTGGTCCATGGTGGACCAGTCCACCGAGGTCCACGAGGGGATCCGACGGTTAGGGTTTCTAGGCTTTTGATCAGACGGCTGAGATTTAAACACGTTTTAAGTTAGATTGGAAGGCTGAGGTTTGATCCCATGGTGATCGGATGGACGAGATAAAACCTAGGAGATCCAACGGCCGAGGTTGATCCCGATCGGATAGGCTAGCGGCGCAGAGGTGGCGCCGAGCTAGCGCCTACACGGCAACCACGTCGGCGGCCACGTCGGCTACAGTGACAGCGGCGACGGCGGCGGCACTGAACCCGATGGTCGACGGTGATCGGTGGCGCGGCAGCGCACGGGGAGAGTGGGAAAAGGGTAGAGGGGGTCGCGGCGATCCTTATCGAGGGCGAAACCGCGAAGAAGGGCAGCGCAAGCACGAGACGCGGGGAAGATGGCTAGGGCTAGCTTGAGTTCGATCAAAAGCGCAAAAACGATCCTAGGGGTCTCAAGGTCGCTATTTAAGGCGGAGAGGAGCGGACTCTTGCTTGGACTCAACTGATTTTGTGGTGGCGACTGTTAGGGATAGGAGGCCGACTCGGGGAGCTTCGGGTCTCCGTTCCACGCGTGATTTGGCTCCGGTTTCTTGGGGGTTAGGTAGAAGAGGATAGGGGTTCTGTTTTCCCCCAACTGATTTGGAGAGATCGAGGCCGAGTTGGTCAGATTTCTTGAGATTCATGGCGGCGGCGCTCGGGTGCGACAGTGCTCCCGAGCGGGAGGTAGACGACGACCCGATGGGCAGGCCCCACCTGTCGGCGACCGAGGATGACGCGGGCGGATGCGGGCCATCGGCCGCGCGCGCGCGAGGGGATCGGGGCAGCACACAGTATTGGGCTGAAATGGGCCCAGAGACTGTGGAGGGGTTTTTAAACCTTTTTCTTTTGTTTTATTGCTGGAAAGTTTATTGATTTAGCCAAAAATACTTCCCCTAATCAATTAATACCCAGATAATTCCAGAAATTAAATAATTAAGCAAAGAATTTTATAAAATTATTTTCAAGCCCATTTTCTTTAAATTTTCCCTTGACTTTATTCTTTTCACTCCTTGAGACTTTTAATTTGATTTCTAAAAATTCCTTTTTCACCATATTTACAATGGGATAATTTTAGGGTGTTACAATGGCGCACGGTGGACACGGTCCACTGTGCCTGGCGGCACAGTGCCACCCGGCAGGGCGCGAGCGCCCGCCACGTGACCGGCCCCAATCTACCCCGCGGTAGATCAGACGGCCAGGGAGGAAAGGGGGCAGCGCCCCGCCGGCGCGGCCATGCCACGGCAACGCACACGCCCCGATGGTCACCATCGGTGACCATCCGGAGCGGCGGAGAGCGGCGGGGAGCAACGGGGAAGATGGGGAACCGGAGGGGCGTCTCACCAAGGAGCGGCGACGACGGGAAGACGGTGAACGGCGGTGAACAAAGGCGAAAGGTGGCGGCGAGGCTCGGGAAGATGACAGTGATGGAGTCTTGACGGTGCGAAGCCGTGACGGAGACGCGGACAAGGTTTGGAAGACCCTGGTGAAGGTGTAGAATGTGTTAGGAGAGAAAAAGACCGAGTGGGTCGACGGAATTCCACTGCTGAAGGCTGGCGACGGCACTCACTGAAAGGGATGTCAAGGAGATCGGGCTTCCAGCGGTGATGGAGTGCACGGGGTTGGTGGCCTAGATGCTCTGGAGTGCGGCGGAGGCGGTGGTGGCTCGAGACGAGAATGGCGGTGGCTACAGTGGCGTTGGCGCTCGGCTAGAGACGGCGGAGAGCGGCGGCGCTTCGGGAGCTCGGCGTGGAGGGGGTTAGAGGGCTCGACAGATGGGGGCAAATGAGGGAAAAGTGAGGGCGGAGCACGGGGAGGGTTTTTATGCATTCAGCTGTGGGAGTTCGTGGCCGGGTGGGCCAAATTTCATGAGAATGTGGGGCCGCGGCGATGACGGGATCAACGAAATTCGCCTGTGGGCATGCACGAAGAAAACGGAGATGTGGGGGGACGGATAAGCGACCGTGTCCACATTGTTTGAACCACGTGCGAGGGTGGGAGGTCATGGGCCGAGGCGAAATTGCACAGAGGGGGCGAGTGGATCCCCTCCGGCCGATTTGGCTAGAGGTTGACGACGGGTCTAAGGTGTAGGCCCCCGGTTCCACACGTCAGCGGGAGGAGAGGGAGCGTGGAGCAGGCGATCGTTGGGGGCGGGCCCCAGCCGTCAGCGGTGCGAGTCTCTCACATCTGGTCAAGTCTGCAGAATGGGTGAGAGAATACCTTGTTTGAAGACAACATGGTGATAGTGCACATGAGGACAATGCTACATGCCCTGGATGACCTCCACACCAATTACAAAGGAAGAACCAGGATCCAGATGCACGATCAGAAGAGGAAGATCGACAAGCTACAGAGGTAGGTGGATCAACTTACACAACTAAACCAGGAACTACGCCAGAAGAGGATCCGGGGGGTTGGAAAAGGAGCTCAAGGATCTAAAAGGAGAAGCAGACACCCCTCAGCCAGAAGGAGACATCCCGCTAGTGGAAACCAAGTGCCTTTGCCTTGGACCTACCAGTGCTGCACCTGGGGAAGGAATGTCAAGCCAGCCCAATAAGTCAAAGAGGCTCTCCGATTATCTTCCCAAAGCCTAAGCTGCACCTGCAAGACTAATTCCTCTGTTTAGTTTAGTCTCGTGTGTTAACTTGCTGGTGTTTGCTCCTTTTGTGTTTGTGTGCTTGGGTAGCATATGGCGTATGTCTGGTGGTGATATGGCCATACTAATTTGGCAGTGTAATAATTAAATACTCTATTCATAATAGTTCAGTAACAATTTGAATATTTAGTAAAGAAGTTGCTCTTTTCTCTTTCTTTTGCTCTATACCCTCTCTCTCCTTTTATCCCTTCACCACAGAATGGCAATTTTATACATGATGTTTTGGAGGAAGAGATTATGTTGGATTTAGCCCTTGGATTGTGTTGACCACAATCGTAACCCTGTTTCACCTTAAGCTATGCAAACCCGGTTTTGTCTAGAACCCTAGTTCACCAAGAGTCAGCTGAGTTTTGTTGGAAACAAGCCTTAGTTTGGAAGTGGGATTTTAAAACAGAACCTGCGTAAAGATTGTGAGAACTGCTTTCCCTAATGGAAGTGGTGATCGGTTGTATGTCCACAAGAGGAGCTAAACCCTAAAAGGTACTCGTAGTAAGAGAAGATCGCTTTACGTCATGCCAATTCTATGGACCTTTTTGGAGGGACGGGAATACCTTAAGAAGGATGTGGAAGGAACAAGTAGTGAACGGTCAGTTCAGTTCATCTTTGAAGATTGCGACCAAAACTCAAAGATAAAGTAATTCGCCAAGGAGATGAGTAGAACAGGATGAAGAATAGTAAGAGGCAAGTCAAGTCAGGATTGATGGATCATCCTTGCCATCCCAATTTTCTTAGGAGAATAGCCTTACTAGTCATAGCCAAGACAACTGTTTGAACATGGTCATTCCTCAAAATGGTGTTCGAAGCCGAAGCGCCAGTCATTGTAGAGACGTATTAACAACACCGTCGTCATAGAAGTCACTACGGTAGAGGAATGACAAGTTGGTATTAGCTGGATCAGGAAAGTTGCCAAGGATCTTTGTAACACAGTGAACTGCCGGAGGTAGCAGATATAAAGAGTGAATCTTAGCATCAGAAGTTGGAAGAAGTGAAACCGGGCCTAACTCTCGATGGAGTTAGTGAAAGCCAGTTTATGTTGGTAAAAGTAAGACTGAGTAAGTTATTATCTTTAGGGACGACATTAGTTGTCGCCATGGTTCCAAGCCTATCTACACTGACAGGTGGTACTCAAGATGGGAACATCAAGGAATGGAAAGCTCGGAATCAGAGACATTGAGCAATGCTAGAAGGAAATATGGTTGGAGTTGTTTAAGGTCATGGAATATTCCCGAAGGACTTCAGGAACATGACAATGAGATAGGAGTCACGGATGATCGAATACATAACAAGTCTCAGGGTTCCAAAATCAGATCAAGTAAAGGAGTCAAAGATGGAAAGAATTTAAATGCCAAGCAGAGATATCAGAGAATGGAGTATCTTTTAACTCGTATCCCAACAAAGAACTTGGATCATTTGAGTAATGCCCAGGAACTCAGAGTGTGATCACCTAGGAACAAAGGATAATGTCAGGCCACCCAAGAGCAAGATTGGAAGATGTACGAGTTAAAGCTCAGCAGAAGCATGGAGAACTCACAACCATAGACATTGAGTCAAACTACAAACCTTGGTAAGCCAGATGGAACGTCCTAAATCGAGAAGTTGAAGCAAGCACTCAAGAGGATCTAGGTACCGACATAAGGATTTGAGAATTTTGACTATAATCAGTTGTGAAGTGATGAACCCGAAAAAAATAGTAAGGCATTTGACCCAGTTATCAATACAAGCCAGTTAAGCAAGGATGGAAAGACCTGAACTATGGAGCCATCCGTGTTAATGTTATCGGAAGAACAGATGGGAAGCTTAACATGCTGTAAGTAACAGTGAAAACAAGAGTGATCCATAGTTAAGCAACCACCAAAGCAGTTGGTATAGCCATTAGACTAGACACCTACGATGACCTTGGAAACCACAGATGAATATTTCTGACACTATTATGAGAATCCAAAGTTGGCGCTCCAGGTTTGGAGGGTTTTGGTTTGGGTCTGAACTGTATTAAAGTGTTGTTCGGTGATTGGTTTAATATTGATAATAATTTAAATATATTGTTTTTGCAATGCTTTTAAATGCAAATGTTTTAAATGTTTTTCTGTAAAAGAGTCATATTATGCCTTTCCTTTGGAATCTTGCTGCATTATTTTGCATCCCTATGTGGCTTGTTGTGTACGGTGGGTGATACTCAGTCTTGCAATATTACTATCATCAAAGTGAAGATTTGCGTGGAAGGAGAAGATTTTGGTGTTGTCGATGTTTTACACCAGCAATATGAATATAGGTCTACTCGTTGGATCGAAACTCGGTGTCGATGTTTTGCACCGGCAATATAAATACGGGGCTACTCGGCGGATGGAAACTCGGTGGATTGCAAAGGAACACAGGGAGATTTTATACTGGTTCAGGCCCTCAATGTGAGGTAATACCCTACGTCCAGTTTATATGTATTCCTTTGAGGAATTATGGTGGCGATTCTGATGAACCGTATGGCCGTGAGCTTATGAGTGCTCTTCTGCCCTCATGGGACGCCCTGCCTCCCCTTATATACTGGGGGACAGGGTCACAAGGTAGGAGTCCCCATCGGATTACGACTAGGAGATCTCCCCTTAGAGATATAACGCACCCGACTAGGACTGTATATTCCTTTCTATACAAGGCGAAGTCTGCCGAATCTAGCTATATCTCTAATTACAAGGCTAGGCCCATCCTCTATCCGAGTGGCCCATATGCTTGTCATGAGGTACCCGGGGCCCATGGCACCCACAGTAGCCCCCGAGACCTTCATAGTTGAGTCACAGCTGATGCCAAGTGCTCATCCTCCACGGTGAAGTCTTCCCGAGTGCATTGCTCCCGAGTGCTCTTTGTCTGAGTGCTGCTTCTCCCGAGTCCTGCTTCATGTCAGCTGGCAGCGAGGCTATGAAGGGCTTCATGTAGATGTTGGAATAGTGTGCGCCGAATAGGCGCACCTATTAGGTGTAGCCCCCGACTTTGTGCTTAATTGTGAAGACAATTAAACATAAAGTCAAAGATCTTTAACCTTGTAGTCTTTCCCGAGTAGTATACTACTGGTATATGAGACTCTTCGGTATCATGCCAACCGGAATATGATTTATAGTCTTGCCGAGCAGGGAACTACTCGTATGTAGGACTCTTCGACTTCATGTCAGTCGGAATGTGTGTTTATAGTCTTGCCGAGTAGGATGCTACTCGTATATGGGACTCTTCAGCTTCATGTCAGCTGGAAAAGAAGTTTATAGTCTTTCCCGAGTGGCGTCCCACCCGGAAGTTAGACTCCTCCGCATCATGTCAGCGGGAATGAGAAATTTATAGTCTCTCCCGAGTAGTGCACTACTCGAAAGTTAGACTCTTCAGCGTCATGTCGGCTGGAATAATGTTACTCATGGCAAATGGTGGCCATGCATGTAGGCCGAGTACCACTTTATGAAAATAAATCCACGGCGTGGTCAGGTGCACCCGAGAAAGATACCTGCATCCCCAATTTTAATGAAGACCAGCTTGTGATCCTTGTAAGGATATATCCTCGAGACCTGGTGGATAAAACAGATACCCAAACATATATGTTTAGCAATAAGGCTTTCATGAAGCATATCTGTTTACCTCATCGGTTCCTGTGGGTAGCACCAGCGCTATAATTTCAACTCAGCCTGCGGGCGGCCCACATGGAGCATGCTACTGTAGGAACTCATATCTTGATGGCTGCTACCAAATAAGCCAGCCTGAGCCGACCTATCCAGCATAGCTCTATAGAAGTATCATCCATCGCATGTCAGGATGAGTTTTTTGGTGTCGATAACCGCAATCAGCCAGAGAAATCCTTACTCGCAAGCCTTTCCGACTTATGTTCTGGATACAGCCTGGTTGCCACAGGTGCCCGAGCAGGTATGTCGCAGGATCTGCTTGCCCTCCTCAGGTGTGACGCGGTGCATGAAAACTCCGGATGCGCTTTGACGGTGTAAGTCTTCTCTGACTTCAGAAGAGCCGAGCAGGGTACCCGAACCTTGCATTAGCATAGGATTCGGCTAGCGACCCTCATGGGGCATACCCTACCCAACAGAGTTATAGCCAAGCGAGGTACCCGAACCTTGCATTAGCATAGGATTCGGCTAGCGACCCTCATGGGGCGTACCTCACCCAGCCGAGTGATATACGACCCCCGACTAGTGCCGGAAGTCGGTTGTCAGCTCACATGGAGCGTAGCCGAGGAAGATGACGTCCCGACTGGCGCAAGTACTCGGTAAGTAGCCCTCATGGAGCATCCCGAGTGTATTTTGGCAGACTTGTCCAGCCCCCGAGCGTAGGAGATGGGCTCGCAGCCCTGAGTTCCTGTCACGCATATCCGGAGCTGGGCCTGCAATATAAAGATATCGGATGAGTAGCATCTGACGATGAAAATAATCACCCGAGTAAAATGTATTTTACAATATATGTAAATACGAGTTCTTCCTCTTCTTGATATTAATTTCCCCAAGTAGTTGACCCCTTACGTTTAAACACTCTGCCCGACTAGTCATAGCCCCCTAGCGTCGGGAGTTGGCTCATGGCTCTTTCCCAGACACGCGTTTTGGGTGACTTGAGTTCGTCTTTCATGGAGCAAAGTTTCACGGATCAGGATTTATGCTACTCGAGTACTTTTGCAATCATTTAAGAGCAAAGTGCAGCTTGTGCACCTATTAGGTGTAAGCGGCTGCGGCATTGGTAGAGCCGAGTGAAGAAATATTTATCAGGAAGCGACTTAGCTGTTCGGTATTTCGGAGTGGGGATGCCATCCTTGCGTTTGAGCTTGTGAGCCTCCGAGCATGTCACTTGTTGTTCTGATAATCTTCAGTTGTTGAAAGTCGAAGACGATTGTGACCGACTGCCACAATGAAGCCGTCTGACTTGCGTTTGCGATTCCCAGCTTTAGTCGGGACCGCGTCGTCGGTGCCCTCCCGCTTCTTCTGTCAGGATGCCTTTTTATCTTCAAGGGCCTTAGCAACAGCGTGGGCTGAGTCGGCGTATTTGTTCGCCATGTCGAATAAAGCCTTGACGGAGTTGGGAGGCTTCCGTGTGAATTTGTCGATGAACGAGGTGTCTTTGACTCCTTTTCGAAAGGCGGCGATGATGACCTCATCCTTGACGTTAGGGATTGAGTTCTTCTTCTCAGAAAACCTCTTAATGAAGTCACGAAGAGACTCGTTCTTCCTTTGATGCAACTGATATAAGTCGTACTCGGAAGATGGCCTCTCGTATGTCCCCTGGAAGTTGGCGATGAAACGTTCCCGGAGTTCTCCCCAGGAGCTGATTGATTGCTTGGGAAGTCCTGTTAGCCATGTCCTCGCTGAGTCGGCTAAAGCGACCGGGAGGTAGTTAGCCATGACTTTGTGGTTTCCTCCAGCTGCTCGGATCGCCAGAGTGTAGACCGTGAGCCAGGACTCGGGATTGGTCTTGCCGTCGTATTTGTCGATGCCTGTAGGCTTGAAACCCGACGGCCAGTCAACCTGTTGTAGCTCCTGGGTGAAGGCCGGTACTCCATCTGCATGAGGGCTCCGACTCCGAATATGGCGGTGAAACCGCCCGTGGTGGAGGCCGGAACACTCGTTCTTGTCTTCCAGTTGGCGTTGCTCGTCTTCTTCTCGTTTGCGGCGCCGAGCCTTGATGTCTTGCCGAAGGTTACGCCGTGGTTGGCCTCGGAGCCGCCAGTTGTTGTTGGGGTTGCCGAGTGACGTTTGGCGTGACTCCGTGTGGAGCCGACTAGAGCCGACCACTCGACGTCGCTTTGAGGTGGATGAGACTGCCGCTGGGGAAACTGACCGACTGGTCGGTATGAGTGTGTTGCCCGACTGTTGGTGCTGCTGACATGCAGCAGCAGTAAGCATGGCTTTTATCCTTGCGATCGTCGGGGTGGCCTGGTGATCAGGTCCGAACTGGAGTGTATCCAGTAGAGTCGCAGCGGCCACGATGTTCTGTTGAGGAGTAATGAAGACGTCGTGGTTGCTGACTCGGGTTTGGAGGATTTGTTGTTGAGCAGTCCGCCCAGCCCTGCGTAGGGCGTCATTTCGACGTCTCGCTTCTTCCTCTTGTTGTTCTCGCAGTCGGCGGGCCTCCTCCTCTTGCTGTTCGCGTAGTCGGCGTGATTCCTGAGTAGGAGTAGAGCCTTTGGATGCCATGAAGATTTCTCGTGGCGGAGAGAAGCTTGCCGAGCTGCTGTCCGACTTAGAGTCATAGTCCGACTGAAAGTCGGAGTCCGACTTCGAGTCGAAGTCAGGATGGTTGATGGGGATGAGTGTAACTCCGACCTCCCTAGATCCGATCTCGAGTGGCTCGGGGCCGTATCTGAGTCGAACTCCAGGGGATCGGGTTTGCCGCGTCGGATGTAGATTGTAGATATCCGCGGCGTCTCCGAGTCTGAACGGGAAATTGACGATCTCTTCCCTTCTCGGCCCGATCTCGGCCGGCTCGAAACCGAGTCCGAGTCGAACACTGAAAGGAAGAGTTGTCCCTGGGCTCGGGCGTATAGGAGATCGCCGCACCATGTCGTCGAAGATTGCCGCAGCGTCGTGTGGGCCGACTAGCGCGGAGTCGGCTGGTTCCTCGGCCGGTTGGATCGGGTCCGTGTCGGCCAAGGTGAGATTGCCGAACATGTCGGCGGCGAAGTCGAGGCTTCCGAATGAGATTGTATCTTCGGGAGAGAATTTGCCGCCGTCGACTCCCGTTGTTGGATCCATCGAGCTTGTAGATGTAGATCACGCCGAAGCCCCTACCTGGCGCGCCAACTGTCGATGTTTTACACCGGCAATATAAATACGGGGCTACTCGGCGGATGGAAACTCGGTGGATTGCAAAGGAACACAGGGAGATTTTATACTGGTTCAGGCCCTCAATGTGAGGTAATACCCTACGTCCAGTTTATATGTATTCCTTTGAGGAATTATGGTGGCGATTCTGATGAACCGTATGGCCGTGAGCTTATGAGTGCTCTTCTGCCCTCATGGGGCGCCCTGCCTCCCCTTATATACTGGGGGACAGGGTCACAAGGTAGGAGTCCCCATCGGATTACGACTAGGAGATCTCCCCTTAGAGATATAACGCACCCGACTAGGACTGTATATTCCTTTCTATACAAGGCGAAGTCTGCCGAATCTAGCTATATCTCTAATTACAAGGCTAGGCCCATCCTCTATCCGAGTGGCCCATATGCTTGTCATGAGGTACCCGGGGCCCATGGCACCCACAGTAGCCCCCGAGACCTTCATAGTTGAGTCACAGCTGATGCCAAGTGCTCATCCTCCACAGTGAAGTCTTCCCGAGTGCATTGCTCCCGAGTGCTCTTTGTCTGAGTGCTGCTTCTCCCGAGTCCTGCTTCATGTCAGCTGGCAGCGAGGCTATGAAGGGCTTCATGTAGATGTTGGAATAGTGTGCGCCGAATAGGTGCACCTATTAGGTGTAGCCCCCGACTTTGTGCTTAATTGTGAAGACAATTAAACATAAAGTCAAAGATCTTTAACCTTGTAGTCTTTCCCGAGTAGTATACTACTGGTATATGAGACTCTTCGGTATCATGTCAACCGGAATATGATTTATAGTCTTGCCGAGCAGGGAACTACTCGTATGTAGGACTCTTCGACTTCATGTCAGTCGGAATGTGTGTTTATAGTCTTGCCGAGTAGGATGCTACTCGTATATGGGACTCTTCAGCTTCATGTCAGCCAGAAAAAGTGTTTATAGTCTTTCCCGAGTAGTATACCACTCGGAAGTTAGACTCTTCAGTGTCATGTCAGCGGGAAAAATGTTTGCTCATGGCAATTGTTGGCTAAGCATGTAAGCCAAGTACCACTTTATGGATTTTAATCCAATATGTGGTCAGGTGTACTTGAGAGATACCTGCATCTCTAATTTTAATAGAGACCAGCTTGTGATCCTTATAAGGATATATTTTCAATACCTGGCGAATAATTCAGATATCCAAACACATGTGTTCAGCAGTCAGGCTTTCATGAAGCACATCTAATTACTCAATCAATTCCTATAGGTAGCACCAGCACTATGATTTTAACACAGCCAGCGAGCGGCCCAAATTGAGCGTGCTACTGCAGAAACTCATATCTTGGTGGCCCAGTATTGAATACGCAGACCCAAGCCCACTTATCGGTATAGGCTCTATAAAGGCGGGGAGAGAGAGAAAAGATTCCCTCATCTTCTCCAATCCACCAATCGTTTCGTCTTTCAGCTTTCGTGCCGAAATTTCGCACCTCGCCTCGCTAGGGTTTGCCATTGCTAGCACTTCCCACTCGAAACTCGGGCGATCCCGCTTCTCCGCGTCCATTCCAAGCCCCCAATAGCATTTCCCCCAAATTTCCTTGCCTCGAGCTATGCCAAGAGCGTCAAAAATCCCGGAGGGGACCGATGAGACTTGGCCGACTTCGGATTGCGGGTTGACTAAGCTGAAGTATCTGGAGAGGTTGTTGAGATTGTAGAGCCATGAGGTCATCCAGTGGCGTTCGGCAGAAGGGGAATCAATTCTAGTACCCCAAGCTGGTGAGACTGTAGTCTTCGCCTCTTTCTTTGACCGGGGTCTTTATCTTCTGTCTTCAGATTTTCTTCGCTAGCTTCTTGCCTTCTATGAGCTAGAGTTGATGAATCTGAATCCCAACTCCATTATGCAAATCTCTATATTCATAACTTTATGTGAGTGCTTTCTGGGTGCGGAGCCCATTTGAATCTGTTAGATATTTGTTCCACATCAAGCCTCAGCCCTCCAAAAGCAAGGTCCAAGTGATTGGGGGGCTGGCATCCAGCTTAGGAGCGAGATGAAGAAGATTTATATCCACGTCCCCTTGAAATCTTCCCTTAAAGGCTGGCATAGGGAGTAGTTTTATTGTTCCAATCTTGAACCACGCCTCCCCCTTTTCACTGGTCTGCCTCCGGTGGTTGTGCCCAACTGGTCATCTATGCCCAGTTTTGAGGAGATGGGCCAAGTATATCAGCTGATTGATAAGATTGATAAGCTGAACGACTCCGGATTGACTGGTCCATGGGTGGTCAGGCGTTTCTTGACTCGTCGTATCAGGCCGCTGAAGCTGAGGAGCCACTTCGACTAGGATTACAGGGGCAAAAATGATCCCAGCCGAGAATATCCCGACTTGACCGAGAAGCACAAGGTGACCGACATCCTGCTGGATTATTTCGCAAGCGGGGTGATCGAGACAGAAGATGTAGAGTGATCCATTCCGGCTTATAGCCAGAAAAGGCCTCGTCCGGAGGTAACTCTTGCTGATGCTAACTTGCTGTCCATCTGTGATGAATGCTTGTAGATGTATATCCAGGATTGCTCTGCAATGTGTGATGTATGTTGTCGAACCACTTGCAGGCATGTAAGGAGTTTGATGAGGACTCTCAAACTTTGTCGGCCGTGAAATCGAAGACAAGGCCATTGAGTCCTTCTGCTGCCCAGCCCGACTCCAAGAGAGCGGGGAAGAAACCTATTGAGGACCCAGGCAAGAAGAAAATAAGCAGGCCAAGTGCTGCCGCCGGGAGCCTAAAGATAAAAGACACCACCAGTGTAGCTCCCAAGCTGTCGAGTCCAGGGCCAAGACCAACACCTGGCTTAGCAACATCGAGCCCAAGACAAGGGCCGCCGAGTACGAGATCAGCCGTGGTGAGCCAAAGAGCGGCCCCACTGAGTGCTTCAGTGCCCCAGTCGGCCACCATAGAGGCTAGGCCAACCAAGAGCAAAGTGCCACCACCGACCGCCGCACCGAGTAGCCCGACAGCCAGCGGCTCGCCACTGCCGTCGTCTGGAGCCCCCTTGTGGAGGTTCAAGACCTCCAAGAGGTGAGCAGTCTCAAATCTTCTGTGAGTCTTGATTAGTGTAGTAATGTCTTGATATTTGACTCATCTTGTAGAAAGTGGGCCAACATTGATCTCAAGGAGACCACACCAGCCGCTCCCATAGTTGAGTCAGCCCCGCCGACCCAACACCAGCGATCTCATCTGCCGAGTTGGTGCCCACCCCAGTCACAGAGACTGAAGCAGTTCCGACAGCAGGGCCACTAGTGCCGGCTGACCAAGGGGCAGATGCCGAAGCTGCTGCTCCAGCCCTTGAGCAAGTTTGCGAAGCCCCAACAGCCCCCGAGTCGGGGGCCAGGACCTAGTCGCCGTCCGTGTCGTCGTTGTCTTCAGAGAAAATGGATCTCCCCAGGCTTGAAGCTCCTCCCTGCAGATTCCTGAGAACATTCCATTGGGTAACTCCCGAGGGAACTGCCAAATGCTATGAGCGTGATGAAGAGGCAGCGAGGAGGGAGCGCGAAGCTTTTCTTCGTGCCATGATCGCCACGTCCCGGGGGGGGGGGGGGTCCAGGTATGACTTTCGCCATGTTGAGTTCTTGACAATTTTCCTTGTATTGGTATTCCGCCATTTGACTCTGCTTTGCTCTGAGCAGAAAATCGTCGACCGCTCGGAGCAAATAAACGAGGTCTTGACCCAGCTCACCCCCCAGCTCCAACGATTGGGCCAGCTCCAGACCTCGAAGGCCGACTTGGAGCGGTCCAGCCATGAGAAGGAGACTTGGCTGAGGGGAGCAGTTGACTAGCTCCGGGATGAGAATTGGGCTTTAGCCAAGAAGATCAGAAGTAAGTCTCCTGTATTTGTCTTCCTGACTAAGTGCCAAGTATGTTTCTCCAACTTCATTGTTTCCCGACTACCCAGTTGTGTCCTGACTGTTGTCTCGAGTCCTTGACTATTCTGATGTACAACACTCGAAGCCGAGTTGAAGACCTGAACAGAGGAGGAGACCAAGCTGAAGGAAGCCGAGAAAGCCAAAGCCGAACTCGAGAAAGACAAGGCCGAACTGGAGAGGGCCAAAGGCAAACTCAAGAAAGAAAAGATAGAACTGGAGAGGGCTAAAGCCAAGGTGGAAGCCGACTACAAAAGTAAGTCTTCCCTCTGATGATGATCTTAACCAATCCTTTAAGTACTCCGACTGCAGTTTCGGCTAACAAGTTTACTTATCAATGAATCTGAGTAGCTACAAGAGCCAATGCCCAAACCTAGTTTCAAGCCTTTGTAGGGGAGATTAGAGTCGTCAAGGAGTCACGGGAGACTCTCATCGAGTCCATGAAAGGGCTCCTTGACATCACGGATCCTCATTACATGGGAACCAGCTCCAACACGGTCTCCCGGGTGCAATCGCGCCTTAGCAAAGCACCAAGTATCCTGAAGAGGTACTCGGATGAGCATGTTGTAGTCGGCGTGGCCCAGACCCTTGCGATAACCAAGTCAACCTACCCAAGGGCAGATCTTGAGGCCATCGGTGAGGGGTTTGCTGAGGTGACAACACCTGAGAAGGCGCTGGAGCTGATAACCCAGGCAAGGCCGACTGCAGAGGCGATCACCAGGGACCTGGGAATGTAAGAACAATCCATCATGCAGTTGGTGTATATAAAACTTTTGTAAGGACATGTGTAAACATATGTGCAATGCCGCTGAGCTTTGAGTTTTTACTTAGTTATTGTTAGCTCTACCCAATCATATAGTTTGCGCCGAGTTAGTTTATAGGAACTTAATAAAATCGTTCACCGCAGAAAGATGTACTCAGGCAAACATAACAAAGTCGTTGTAAAACTTTGTAACTGAAGTAAAACCGGCTCATATATTATTGACAAAGCACATATAATACATGCAGCCCCCGACTCACTACTCGGTTGGAACAATCGGCGTAGTGAGTCAGAGAAAAACTGTACACATGGGAAAGTATAAAACTCAGGTATAGAAAGGACGTAGCTGTTCTATATTCCATGAGTTGCTGACGAGGCACCATCTTCACTTTTCAGTTGGTAGGCACCTGGCTGTGTAACCTCGGCGATAATGAACGCCCCTTCCCATACTGGGGATAGTTTATGCCTGTTTTTGGTGGTTTATATTTTTCTCAAGACGAGATCCCCGACCAAAAAGGCGCGGCCACGGACATTTCGACTGTGATAACGACGCAGACTTTGAAGATACCTTGCCGACTGGATTATTGTGATGTTCCTTGCTTCTTCCAGCTGGTCTAATTCGATCAATCGGGTATTGTTTGATTTATCTTCTGAGTAGGCCCGAACTCGCGGAGAGCTGAACTCTAACTCGGTTAGTAACACAGTCTTAGCACCATAGACTAGGAAGAACGGGGATTGCCCTGTGGCCTGACTAACCGTAGTTCTTAGAGACCAGAAAACGGATGGGAGTTCTTGTACCCACCGCCTCGCATATGGTTGTAGTCGGTCGAATATCCTTGCCTTGATACCTTGTAAGACCATGCCATTGGCATGCTCAACCTGCCCGTTGCTCCGTGGGTGAGCCACAGATGCGTAACAGATCTTGATGCCGAAGTCGTCATAGAAATCTTAAAATACGTAGCCCGTGAACTGAGTGCCGTTGTCCGTTATGATGCGGTTAGGAACCCCGAATCGGTATAATATACTCATGATGAAGTCCTTTGCTCGTGCCACTGTTATGGTAGCAATGGGTTTTGCCTCAATCCACTTTGTGAATTTATCCGCTACGACGAACAAGTGTGTGAACCCTCCTGGCGCTTTCTTGAAAGACCCGACCATGTCAAGCCCCCATACTGCAAAGGCCAAGAGATTGGGATGGTTTGAAGTTCTTGGGCTAGAAGGTGTGTTTATCTTGCTTATAATTGACAACCCTTGCATGTGCAAACTATGTCTTTAACATCTGTTACTGCTGTTGGCCAGAAAAATCCCTATCTGTAAGCCTTTTCGACTAACGTCCTAGATGCGGCATGGTTGCCACATATGCCCGACTGGATCGATTGCAGGATTTGCTTGCCCTCCTCGGTTGTGATGCAACGCATGAGGACTCCGAATGCACTTCTTCGGTACAGGTCTTCTCCGACTACTAGGAAACATTTGCTTCGATGTTTGGTTTGTTCAGCTTCGTTGCGATCTTCTGGGAGTTCATCGTCCAGGAGGAATTTGAGAACTGGAGTCCGCCAATCTTGGGATATGATCAGTGCTTCGTCTGTTGCCGGGGTAGGTTCATCTCCCGACTGTTCTGGCACTGGTTTCTTCTTGACTGATGGCTCCATTAGTTGCTCGACAAAGATCCCGGTTGGGATCGCTTCTCGCTTGGATCCCATATTTGCCAATTCATCCGTAGCGTCATTGTATTGTGGTAATACATGAGTTATCTATAGCCCGTCGAATGTCGATGTTTTACACCGGCAATATGATTATAGGGCTACTCAGCAAGGGGAAACTCGGTGGATTACAAAGGAACGCAAAGAGATTTTATACTGGTTCAGGCCCTCGATGTGAGATAATACTCTACGTCTAGTTGTGGTGGTATTCCTTTGAGGATTTGTGTCTACTTCTATGAGCTCATGATGATTCTGCCCTCATGGGGCGCCCTGCCTCCCCTTATATACTGGGGGACGGAGGTACAAGGTAGGAGTCCCAGCTGGATTACAACCAAGGGATATCCTCTTAGAGATATATCCTACCCTACTAGGACTGTATATTCCTTATTATACAAGGCAAAGTCTGCCGGGTGCTACTATATCTCTAATTACAAGGCTTGGCCCATCCTCTATCCGAGTGGCCCATATGCTTGTGATGAGGTACCCGGGGCCCATGGCCTCCACATCGAACTTGTTTTCCAGCTTTCGGATCTCCTGATAGTACGCCGTCATAGTATCGTCGAGACATGTCCAGTCTTTCATGACTTGGTTCACCACGAGTTGAGAATCTCCACGTATGACCGGTCGACGGATGGCGAGTGATATTGTGATGCGTAGCCCGTGGATGAGTGCCTCGTACTCGGCGACATTGTGGGAAGCTGGGAAGTGGATCTGGAGAACATACTTGAATTTTTCGCCGGTGGGTGACGTCAGTACGACACCGGCCCCAGCGCCACTGATCCGTAAAGAACCGTCGAAGTACATTGTCCAGTATTCTAGCTTGTCTGTTGTTGTAGTCGTATGAACTTCTGTCTACTCGGCCACAAAGTCGGCTAGAGCTTGAGACTTGATTGCTGTCCATGACTAAAAGGTGATGTCGAATGCTATCAACTCGAGCGCCCATTTAGCGATTCGGCCAGTGGCCTCACGGTTATGCAGGACATCCCCGAGTGGGTACGATGTGACCACCGTGACGTGATGCGACTGGAAATAGTGCACCAACTTCCGGACAGTGATGAGTAGGCCATATAGCAGCTTCTGGACCTGAGGATATCTCATCTTTGAGTCGGCTAGGACCTCGCTAACGAAGTAGACCGGCCGTTGAATTTTCTGGATATGATCCATTTCGGATCGCTCGACCACCAACACCATGCTGACTACCTGAGTGGTTGCCGCCAGATATATCATTAATGGCTCTTGGGGCAGAGGTGATGGTGGTGATGTGAGAAACTTCTTGAATTCTTCAAAGGCTTGCTGGGCTTCGGGAGTCCATTGAAAATTATCTGCTTTCTTCAGTAATTTGAAGAAGGGCATGCCCTGTTCTCCCAGTTGGGAGATGAATCGGCTGAGTGCCGCCATGCAGCCTGTCAGCTTCTGGACGTCCTTCTGGCTAGTCCGGGGTGCCATGTTCATGATTGCATTGATTTTCTCTAGGTTGGCCTCGATGCCGCGGTGTGATACGATGAAGCCGAGTAGCTTTCCGGATGGCACACCGAAGGCGCATTTTTCCGGGTTCAACTTCATCTTAAATCTTCGAAGATTTTGGAAGGTTTCCTCCAAGTCGGCGATGAGGTCTTCTTTGGACTTTGTCTTGATCACCACGTCATCGACGTATGCCTCTACGTTGCGCCCGATCTAAGTGTGTAAACACCACTGAATTGCTCGTTGATACGTTGCTCCAGCGTTTTTCAAACCGAACGGCATGGTGATGTAGCAGTATGCTCCAAACGGCGTGATGAAAGACGTTTTCAAGCAGTCCTCCTCTTTCAGGCTGATTTGATGGTATCCTGAGTAACAGTCAAGAATGATGAGAAGTTCGCACCCCGCGGTTGAATCCACCACCTGATCTATTCTCGATAGACCAAATGGATCTTTAGGGCACGCCTTGTTTAAGTCGGTGTAGTCGA
Source organism: Oryza meyeriana var. granulata (assembly GCA_003991445.1). Taxonomy (NCBI): domain Eukaryota; kingdom Viridiplantae; phylum Streptophyta; class Magnoliopsida; order Poales; family Poaceae; genus Oryza; species Oryza meyeriana. Next base: position 44,776 of record RYFJ01000458.1, read on the forward strand.
CGCACATACGCCATTTATCGTTCTTCTTCTGGACCAGAACTAGGTTTGCCAGCCAATCCGGGTGGTAGACCTCTTTGATGAACCCGACTATGAGGAGCTTGGTTATCTCCTCCTGAATGGCATCTTTACGGTCCTGTGCGAAGCGCCATAGCCGTTGCTTGACTGGCTTGGCGTCTGTCTTGACGTTAAGGGCGTGCTCGATCACCTCCCTTGGTACCCCAAGCATGTCGGAAGGCTTCCAAGCAAAAATATCCCTGTTCGCCTAGAGGAAGGTGACGAGCACGTCTTCCTATTTGGGGTCGAGTCCGGTCCCAACTAGAGCAGTCTTGGAGGGGTCGGAAGGATCCAGAGGGATCTTCTTCGTGTCGGAGTCCGCTGAAATTCCCGACTTTGCTGCTTTTTTCGCAGGAACCTGATCGTCCTCGACTTCAGCTGTGATGGCTTGCTGAATGCTATCGCGTCCGACTGCCACTTCTTGAGCCTGAGCCAACTCGCAGCTCTGCTTGTCGCAAGTGAAGGCTTGCTTGGCATCACTGCGAAGGGAGAGAACTCCGACTGGCCCAGGCATCTTGAGCACCATGTAGATGTAGTGCGGCACCGCCATGAATCTGGCTAGCGCTGGCCGTCTGAATATCGTGTGGTACGCGGTCTCAAAGTCGGCGACCTCGCAGCAGATGTTTTTTGTGCGGAAGTTATCCCGCGTGCAGAAGGTGACCGGCAGAGTTAACTGTCTGAGAGGTGTTGAAGATAGGCCGGGGATTATCCCGTGGAAGGGCGCCGTACTCGGCCACAACTCTGAACGAGGAATCTTCATCTCGTCCAGGGTCTTGGCAAACAGAATGTTGAGCGCACTGCCTCCGTCTATCAGAACCTTCTTCAACTTGATGTTCTTGACAACCGAGTCCAGGACAAGTGGATAGCGTCCTGGGTGTGTAACCCGATCGGGTGGTCTGCGCGGTCGAACGTAATAGGCGTCTCTGACCAACGGAAATATTGGGGGACGTCTGCTATGGAGACCGAGTTGATGTCGCGTGTTGTTAGCTTCTGCTTTCTCTTGGACTCGTATGCAGATGGCCCTCCGAAGATATGGTTGAGCTCAGCCAGGGGATCTTGATAACCGCCGGCCGCGCCCGGATCTGGCTTGTCTTTGTCCTTGTTGGCGCCAGACGTTGAAGCCTGCTTGAAAGCAAACTTCTTGAGCATGAAGTAGTCCTTGGCCGCGTGTTTGCCCTTGGGATGAAAGGGACAAGAACCGTTCATCACTTTCTGGTATTCGTTGTTCCTTGGGGCTCGCGACCGAGTACGCTCCATGTTGGCCACCACGTTGTCCGACTTCTACTTGCGGCTGCCGGATTTGTTTTGTGCTAGCTCGTTGTCTGCTTTGGCCTTTTGGTCCTTCTGCCAGGGCTCCTTCTTCTCATCAAGGGCCTCAGCGACAGCCTCGGCCGAGTCGGCATATTTATTCGCCATACCGAAGAGAGCCCTGACAAAGGCTGGAGGCTTCTGAGTGAACTTGGCGATGAACGGGGCGTCTTTCACTCCCTTGCGGAAGGCGGCAATGACGACCTCGTCCTTGATCATTGGGATCGAGTTGCGCTTCTCGAAGAACCTTTTGATGAACTCACAAAGGGACTCGTTCTTCCTCTAGTGCAGCTGGTAGAGATCGTGCTCGGAAGATGGTCTTTTGTAAGTCCCCTGAAAATTGGCTATGAAGCGTTCCCGAGTTCCCCCCAGGAGCCGATTGATCGCCTTGGGAGCCCTGTTAGCCATGTCCTCTCTGAGTCGGCTAAGGCGACTGGGAGGTAGTTAGCCATGGCTTTATGATCACCTCTAGTTGCTCGGATTGCCAGGGTGTAGACCGTGAGCCAGGACTCGGGATTGGTCTTGCCGTCGTATTTTTCGATTCCCGTAGGCTTGAAGCCCAACGGCCAGTTGACCTCTTGTAGCTCCTAGGTGAAGGTCGGTACACCTTCGTCTATATAAGGGCTCCGGCTCCAACTACGGCGGCGGAACTACTCGTGGTGGAGGCCAAAGCGCTCGTTCTCATCCTCCAGTCGGCGACGCTCGTCCTCTTCGTAATGGCGGCGTCGAGCATTGATGTCTTGGCGGAGATCACATTGTAAACGGCCTCGGAGATCTTGGTTGAACCGGCGATCATTCTGGGGATGCCGCCGATTGTTGTTGTGGTTACTAAGAGATGTTTGGCATGACTCCGCGTGCGACTGACTTGAGCCGGCCGCCCGGCGTCATGCTGATGCAGATGAGACCGCCGCTGGGGAACCCGATCGGTTAGTCGGTATGAGTGTGTCGCCCGACTATTGGTGTTGCTGACATGCAGCAGCTGTGATCATCGCTTTGATCCTCGCTATAGTCGGGGTGGCCTGGTGATCAGGCCCGAACTGGAGCGTGTCCCGTAGGGTGGCAGCGGCCACGATGTTCTGTTGGGGCGTGACGAAGATGTCGTGGTCGCCGACTCGTGTTTGGAGGATTTGTTGCTGGGCAGTCCGCCCAGCCCTACATAGCTCGTCATTGCAGGCTTCGCGCTCGGCCTCCTCTTGTTGCTGCAATCGGCGGGCCTCCTCTTGCTGCTCGTGTAGTCGGCGCACCTCCGGTGGAGGGGTTGAAGCCATGAAGATTTCGTGGGGCAAAAGGAGGCTTGCCAGGCTACTGTCCGAACTGGTGTTCGAACTTCTGTCCGATATGGAGTCAGAATCCAAGTAATTCATCGGGGTGATGACGACTCCGACCTCCCTAGATCCAATCTCTAGCAGCTCTGGGCCGTGTCCGAATTGAACCATAGGGGATCGGATCTGCCGCGTCTGATGTAGATTGTAGATGTCCGCAGCGTTGCCGAGTCTGCATGGGAGATTGACGATCTCCCCCTTCCTCGCCCGATCCCGGCCGGCTCAAGGCCGAGTCTGAGTCGAACGCCGAAGTAGAGAGTTGTCCCGAGACCCGGGCAAGTAGAAGATTGCCGCAACAAGTTGACGAGGGTCGCTGCTGCGTCTTGTGAGCCGACTGGCGCGGAGTCGGTGTTAACGCCAAAATTTGGCATGGTTTCTTATCAGATTCGGTTAAGGAGTAAATCACAGTTAACTGATGGAAATTAATCCAGAAGAAGCTGAGTTTGGGAAGGGATCGTGAAGACCACGGAGAGGTAGTTAATATTTTATCTGTAAATTAGGCAGAGATAGTGATTGTTAGGAAACCTTATCTTGTGTCCGATCAGGACTTGTTAATTTTTCTTTTATAGTTAGGAAACTCCTGTTTTGTATCCAATCAGGACTGTATCAACTCAGGGTATAAATACGTATGCCCAGGGACCATGTAAGATATCTCACAGATCAATACAAATTCGGCGCATCGCCACCCTTTTCAATGGGTTCTTGCTTCTCGGGCCAGGCTGCATCGATTAGGTCCGAACTCCTCCGAGAGGGTAAGTCTCGTTACCCCGACTACCTTATCGGCTAGGACTTCCTCAGTTAGCTCCGATATTCTAGCTGATCTACGGTAGTCGGCTTACCATGGTGTATCTATTCTGTCTATGGCTGCATCAGTTAAGTTTGATCTCTTAGGCCGAATGGATATATCACATCACGCGTGCATAGATCTATCAGCTTACTGGGTGTAATTTATCATCAGTTTGTGCTGCATCGGTTAGGTCCGCCTACTAAACTGCCAGCGATAAGTTATTCTTGCTAGGTCGATAGATTTTATGCAAGCAATTTATCGGGATGTATAGCCGATAAGTTATCTTTTACTACATAAAGCCGACTGCATTGTCTTTATTATTTTGATTATCTACACTATCATCGGTTTTCCAGTCGATGCACATGTTCTATTGGTAGTCGGCTGATTTATTCATTTATATCGTTATCGGTTTCCTAGCCAATACACAAGTGCTGTCGGTAGCCAAGCAGTCGGCTCAAGGGAAGTCGGTTGGGTTTCTATCTTTTTATATTATCGGTTCTCTAGCCAATATACAGCTGCTATCGGCAATCGGCTGGAAGGAGTCTGTATCGGCTTGTCGGCCGATTGGATCAATGATCTAACTTTTTTCTATCTCCTTGTCAATTGCTGGGTCAAATTGACTGGCACGCCCGCGAACCTCAAATTTAGGACCTGCACTGGAGCTAAGCAGATCTCCCAGGCCTTCGCGTGTCCAGTACACCGAACCAGATCATCGGCTCGTTCTAAACGCTGCTGGTGATTTTCGGTGTCAACATGTTTTTGGCACGCCCGGTGGAACACGAAGTTTTGACATGGCTGGAAAAGATATCAAATCTGACAATGTGATTCCAGTCACCATGGAAGATCTAACTGACGAGCAAAAACAGCAAATCGAGCAGAATATGGCTAATTTTCAGAAGCTTTGCTTGGAATCTTTTGGTATGACGCGACAAGGGCCGATTCAGAAGACACAATTTCCAAAACCAGTTCTGGTCGGAGAATCGAGCCGTACGCCGCCTGAAAGTCCACCAAGATCTTTATAGGAGATGGTAAATGAAGCGATACATCATGCGCTTATTAATCAGTCAGGAATATTGGTGAACACACTACATAACCTTATTAAAAAGGCGGTGGATGGATCAATTGCTCAAGAGCCCACTCGGGGTCCTGTTTACCTCCCACCAAAGATAGAACCAAATCAAGTCACTTATGGCCCCAGAAAGGATATACCGGAAAATTTGTTTCCACAAATACAGAATCAGGCTGGGGGCCAACAAGAGATTCCTTCAGGATACCATCATACGGCTTATTATGGGGGGTTCCAACAAAATTACCCAGGTGTTGACGCCGAAAACCGCCAGCAGCGTCAGGAACGGGCCAACGATCTGGTTCGGTGCCTAGAGACACACGAAGGCCTGGGAGATTTGCTTCACTCCAGTGCAGGTCCTAAATTCTTGAGGTTCGTAGGCGTGCCAGTCAATTTGACCCTGCAATTGACAAGGAGATAGAAAATATTAGATCAATGAGCCAATCGGCTGGAAGCCGATCTGGACTCGTCTCATCGGCCTATGGCCGATATGAACTGTAGCACTTGTACACCGACTGGAAGCCGATGATGGCATGAATAGTAACTAATAATAATAAGCAAATACTAAACCAGCCGATTGCCAAAGGAATACTTGAAAATCGGCTGTAAACCATTAAAATAAATAGGCAGAATGCATAAATAAATGGATTGAATAAACTTTAGCCGATTGCAATAGTAATTGTTATCGGCGCATCAAAGGTGTTGCCCGCAAGGATGCTGCCTGCGCTTGTGCCCGGGCCCTTGCTTGCCCCTGTGCCCGGGTCCTTGCTCATGCTCGTGCCTGGGTCCTCGCCTGCTGTTCGTGCCCGGGTCCTCGCTCGTGCCCGCGCCTGAGTCCTCGCCACAAGGAAAAACTGAGAAATGCAATTTCATGCCGCCCTAACTTGGCGGCGATTTTCTAAACTTGTTTATGGCAAATCGGCTGGATATAAAGATAACTTATCGGCTAAACACTCCGATAAAACATCGCATAAAACCCATCGGCTTGGCAAAGGTAAATTTATTATTATCAATCTAACAGGTCGGACCTAACCGATGCATCACAGATTGATAATGATAAAGAAACTTCGATAAGTCGATAGATCTAATGTGATTGTGATGTAAAATATGATAACTTATCGGCTATACATCCCGATAAAACGCTTGCGCAAAAGATATCAACCTAGCAAGAACGATTTATTATTGGTAGTTTAGTAGGTCGGACCCAACCGATGCAGCACAAACTGATGATAAATCGCTCCCGGTAAGCCGATACAATCTGCGCACGCGTGATGTGATATACCTAATCGATCTATGAGATCAAACTAAACTGATGCAGCCATAGACAGAATAGATATATCGTGGAAAGCCGTCCACCGTGAACCGACTAGAATATCGGACTTAATCGAGGAAGTCCTAGCCAATGCGGTGGCCGGGGTAACGAGACTTACCCTCTCGCAGGAGGTCGAACTTAACCGATGCAGCCCGGCTCGAGAAGCAAGAACCCGTCGAAAGGGTGGCGATGCGCCGAAATTTATTGATCTGATTGATGTAGATAGATTACAAAACACCCGGGCACACGTATTTATACCCCGAGTTGATACGAGTCCTTATTGGACACGGCACACGATTTCCTAATTACAGAAGGAAACATTAACAGGACCCGATTGGACACGAGATCAGGTTTCCTAAAGATAAAATATTAACCTTGCCTAACTAATAATCAAGACAATTAACTACCATACTGTTTTCTCACGCTCCTTCCTGGATTCGACTTCCTTCTGGATCAACCTCCGTTAGTTAACAGTAACTTTCTCCTTAGCCGAAACTGATATAGAGCCATACCAAATTTTGGCGTTAACACATGCCCCCTAATTTCGGAGTTTTCTGTAGGACTTCGAAATTCTTTCATTTTGGGCCTTCAGATTCCTTCCATACCGAGGCGGCCCGAGGTAGCCCACTTGCTTTAATTGTTTGAAACAGTGCCAACGGCCTCGATTCCCGCCCGGTCATCATGCCTCTATAAACCGCTTCGTCTCCCTAGCCTTTTTTACGCTTTCACATCACCAGAGCACTACCGCTTCATCTTCCGAGACCTCGACGAACTCCGGCGAACTTAGACAAACCGTCGCAGCTCTTTTCTTCAACCGCTGATTCCTGATCTTCTTCTTCTTGCGCAATGGCATCAGCATCCGCAGTCCCCGAGGTAACCTTTTTGCTCGATTGTTTTCTCTGATTTTGTAGCCTGGATGAATCCAATCCGCCATGTTCTTCACCTGTTCGTCGTGTTCTTATTTACTGTAGAACCTTAGAAGCCAAATCCTAATCCCAGCCGCCGATTACCCGAATTTCTTCTATCACGGTCCAATGGGTAGCGAGGATCCCACAGATTTCATCAGCGTCGAGACCCAACGCATTCCTTTCAAGAACTCCGCCATGTTAGTTAGTGATTGGACCAATAGCTTCAGATCATGGCCGAGCAAACTTCCTGGGTGGAGGGACTGGTATATCAGAGTATCGGCTGCGAAGAGAACCCTCTGGGAAGAATCAAACATCGGCCACTGCATCAACCTTTCTCTAGCCGATATGGAAAAGAACGAACCTCTGCTTGCATCGGCTTCATACTTCTGGTCAGATGCCCTCAATGCCTTCATGTTCGGACACGGGCCGATGACCCCCACCTTGATGGATGTGACTATGCTCACCTGCCTTGACACGACGAATTACATCAACCCCTTCAGGCTCCGATTCAAGCCTTCTCATCGGCTTCAGACGAAGAACATCAGTGGCTGGTCCAAGTATATATCAATCCACAACAAGGGAACTGGATCAGTCGACGATCGGGAACATGTCGCCTTTTTGAACTTGTGGCTGGAACGGTTTGTTTTTGGTGGCGCAACTCTCGGCCCAACAACCAACATGCAATGTCTGGCAGAGTGCTTGGCCGATCGGAAACAAATCCCCTTGGGGCAATACCTCCTTGGCGCCACTTATCAGCTGCTACATCAGGTAGCGACCAAGCTATCGGCCGGCCAACCCATCGGCCATATTGGGGGTCCTTGGTGGTTTGCGCAGTTATGGCTCAACGTCTACACCTCCAAGGCCTTTTCTGGGACTTCTTTTCTTAACCAATCCTTTCCAACCGACCATACAGAAGACCAGGAACCAACTTACCACCGATGTATCTCCATGGGCGAAGCTGCATTAGCTCTCCCTGGCGGCAAGATGACGCCTGTTGGACTCAGTCAATGGTTCAAGGAGTTTTATTACGGCTTCACTAGGGAGGCCACACTTTGGTTTGCATACGATGATGCATCGTCATTCGAGATGCCTTCCAACTATAATCCACTTGATGCTTTGGAAAACGATGAGTCGAAGGCCTTATATCTATCGGCCATTACCCCCTGTCTGCTGCCGACTGGCTTTTCTCTGGGCCGATCGCAACCATCTTATGAATTCTACCATCCATCGGTCGGCTCTCGTCAGCTTGGTCAACTTCCAATCGGCCTATTCTTCATCGATAAACTTCAGGCCCGGGGCAATGTCAACAATGCCCTAGAGTATGATCGGATGCGGACCTTAACAGAATCTCTACCTCTGGGCGCCGCCACCGATGTGAACGTATGTACTGCGAATACAAAGCTTTTTGCCCGATGGTGGTCAGAATGGAGGAGACATCTATTTAACTTAGCAGCCATCCACTACTGTTCTCGCCTCAACGCCGACTACATCGAATCTGATGAAGAGGTAATACCCATAAGCCTTAATCACCATCTCCGATCATCTCTCACATTCTTAATTTTGCAGGCTGCCAACGTCGAGCCACTAACGACAAGCACTAGTGGCCGGCCGATCATGTATCAACCCCCATCGGCCACTCCGAACTTAGGGCACGATGCTCCTTCTCCATCGGCTTTCCTCCAGGCACCCCGGCCGATAGGACAAAAATGCAAAAAGCTAGCGCATCGCCCTTCTCTCAAGAAGCAGAAAACCAGTACCGACGTCATGGTCACAGTGCCACTTACTACCCAAACAACATCAGCCCCTTCATCTCCACGGGTATGTGCTAAGTCTTGATATCATTATCTGTTTTTTCCATTTTTTTCATCAATTTCATTTTCAGCTCGAGTCATCGGCCCCCGAACTTCAACCTTCTACTGACATCCCTCCAAGCATCGAGCCGACGACTTCTCCAGCCGCTCCACTTTCAGCACCCAGTCCCTAAGCCGTTGTTGAGGCCATTCCTACTACATCGCTGACATCAGCCGTTCTGAAAGATAAAGACCTACTCATCACTCGAAGCCAGATGCACCCAAGCGCCGATGCCTACCCTCAGGTAATCTCTATATCCATACCTCACTTTAACTCCTCACTGATTCTCTTTGACCAACGTCAATCTGCAGTCCTTAGCCGATTTGTTCTCCTTGACATCGGCAAGTACTAGAGGCAGAAGAAGCAACAGCCACCAGCCGGGGCAACCCAAACATCCTTCTCAGCCGATGTGCAAACAAGTACTTAACGAATATCATCAATCGGCTGAAAATCCGATCGACGCTCTAGTGGAAGATAGTGGGGCCATCTAGGCAGACTTGCAATATTTGAACTTATGGTGCCCAAGAAGAACTCATCGACGCACTGACTCCCGCAGCATATCTGGAATCTCACAGATTCCGACTCATCAAGCTCAGGCACGCATAGCGATCCGTGCTGTCTATCAACAAAAGATAACCCAAGATATCCAAGTCGATCGCTGTCAGCCCAAACAGAGAAGAAAAAGCTTGATGAGCATGCAACTGCCCCTCAAGAGAGCGTCCAATCCAAAATTGGACCAACTGAAAGAAAAAGGACGAGGGCGATTTGCTGCAGAACTCGAAAAAACTCGTAAGGATCTTAAAACAACAAAACTCCAGCTCATCGGCCTGCCACAAGCTATACAAGATCAAGAGGGCTAAGGTGCAGCAGCGGTGCGATCAAGTTTTAATCGGCGCAAAAAATTGAAGACCATCCCGGGCTCGATGAAGACGACATTCGTGCTATCAATGAGATTGACAGATCCGCCTGCGTGCGATCGAAACAATTCAGAACTTTGTAAAACCTTATACTAATGACTGATGATTTTCAAACATGCCGATTAACTTTTACTGTAATATAATCTGATCGGCTCTGTTGCCTGTTTCTTTCAATTGTCCCTTAGCATTTTTGTCTGTTTGATCTAAAGGCGATATCAAATGTTGATATCGAAGCTATCTTAGGCGATGCAAAAAACATCGGCTTTCTGAACTGTTTTAGAAACCGGCAGATCCAGCCGATTCAGAGTTAATCCAAATGCTTGGATAATACTTCTTGAGATAATTTCCATTAAGCGCTTTAGCAACTCCGTCCCCCCAAGATCTTCTAGTATATAAGGCATTACCAGGCCACACACAACGATTAAAATCCGATAGGGCCCTTCCCAATTAGGCGACCACTTCCAAACTTATATATCTCTGGACCCGATCGGCAAATCAATTTCCACACAAGATCTCCCTCAGCAAACGATTTATTCACCACCTTTCTATTATAATGCTTGGCTGCCTTAGCCTTGTTTTCCTTGATCCTCTCCAGCGCCCTTAACCGATTCTGAGCCAAATCTTCGAGTTCATCTGTCATCAAATTATAATAATCATCGGCTGTCAATTGATACTGCAAAGAAATTCTCCTAGAGCCGATGTTAGTCTCCCAAGGCAGAACTGTTTCATGCCCATATACCAACTGATATGGTGGCACCCAAGTAGATCCATGACATGCCATCCGATAGGCCCACAACGAATCAGCTAATGTAGCATGCCATCGTCACGGCTGTTCATCAATCTTTCGCTTGATCAATTTGATTAGACTCTTATTAGAAGCTTCCGCCTATCCATTAGCCTGAGCATAATAAGGCGATGAATTCAATAACTTGATTCCCATACTGGCAGCAAACTGTTGAAACTCATCGGACACGAAAATAGATCCCTGATCGGTATTCATCTGAGGAATTCCAAACCGATAAATTAATGCTCCTTTACAAACTCGATCGCTTTCTTGGACGTAACTTTCTTCAGAGGAATCGCTTTACCCACTTTGTAAAATAATCTGTTGCTGCCAATATGAACTTATGTCCTTTACTTGATGGAGGATAAACCTGGCCGATCATGTCAATTCCCCATCCTCTGAACGGCCACGGATTAATGATAGGATTCATAGCCGATGCTGGTGCCCGCTGTATATTTCCAAACTTCTGGCAATCTTGACATCACTTATAGTACCTGAACAAATCTTCCAGCATTGTCGGCCAAAAGTATCCTACTCTTCTTAATATTCCACTTTATCTTATGAGCCGATTGATGAGTCCCACAAACACCTTCATGCACTTCGCACATCACCACTTTGGCTTCTTCCAAATTCAGCACTCAGCAGAACTCCTTCAAAAGTCCGATAGTTATAATTCTCCATCAAGCAGCACATATTTAAGTAGCTTTATACCGAAGTTCCTAGAAACCGATGCGACAGATTTTGCAGAAAACCAATTATTTCCTGTCTCCACATCATCGGCTTTGTCTTGAATATCATTATCGGCTACTTTCAACTTCAACCTGTTTATGCAGCCCATAACCCGAAGCAATTGCTTGCAAGGTCATTGGCTTCTAAATTCTTTCTCTAGGGATATGATCCAACGACACCATCCTGAAATCCTTAATAAATCTCTGCACTCTTCATGATATGACCTCAAAATATCATCCCTGCACTCATATTCCCTAGACAACTGCTTGATCACCAATAAAGAATCACCAACAATCTCTATGATATCGGCTCCGATCTCCTTTAAAAGTCGAGAGTCCTTTTAACACCGCCTCGTTATCCGCTTGATTATTAGTCGATAGGGTTTAATTGTAAAAAGCCAAACTCAAAACTTGCCCCCGAGCGATACAATGACCAAGCCAGATACCAGATGCTTGCAAACTGATCCATCAAAAACAAAGTCCATGGGATCGGCTCTACATAATTCTCATAATCCCCTCTATGCTGCCACAATGAAATCGGCTACTGCTTGTCCCTGATCGCTTTAGCCGATCATATCTCAAATCAAACTCGGTCAAGGCAAAGATCCATTTACCAACTCGCCCTTTTCAAACTGAGCGACAACATGCATTTTACCACATCGGCCTTGCAAACCACCGTGCACTCAGCCGGTGGATATTAACTTAACTTCGTGCATGAGAAATATAGACAAAGCATAATTTCTCCACCGCAGGATCATCTAGTTTCAGCATCCAAAAGTCTTCTGCTTAAATAGAACACAACTCGCTCACTTGCCTTCAAACTCCTGAATTAAAAACAGGACCCGATGGATTTCTCATTCCCGATAAAGTATAACTTGAATGGCAACTCCTTTCTGTGGCGGAATCAGAAACAGGTGGGGAACTGAGAAGATAACTCTTAATGCCATCAAATAGCCCTTTCTGCTGATCTGCCCCCCACACAACTCTAATGCACGCGGCTTTCAACAATTCGAATAACGGAGTAAAAATTCAATTCTTCCGACAAATTGTATGAATCTCCTTAACAAAAATTAATCTTGCCGATCAATGACTGTGAACTCTTCTTGTGCTTGGGTTCTGTATCTTAATGGCTCTGATGCACCATTACTAACTTCAATTCCTCATTCATGAAACCATAAAACCCAAAAACTACCCAAACGATACACCAAAAGCGCATTGATGGGATTCATCCTTAGTCCGTATTTCTTGGCCCTTTCCATAGCACTTTTCGCCAAATTGGCTATTATGGCTTTCTCACTCTTAGATTTAACCACACATCATCCATGAATTTCCACTAACAACCGATGAGATCATGAAATATATAATCATCGCCCTCTGATAAGTGCACCAGGTACCTTTCAATCCGAATGTCATTACTACCCACTCATATAAGCCGATACTCCAGGACATCCAACCGCCAATCTTATGTATATCTTCCTCACCATAAAACTGATTTTATCCTGCATTGCCGTCCATTGAAGCTTAATAAATCTTGTGGCCCGATGCCTGCATCCACCAACCAAATCGTGCTAATCGGCATCAGGTACTCATCCTTAGGGGGTACCTTGTTCAAATCCCGGAAGTCAATACATATCCTCAATTTCCACATTTTATACATTTTCCACCGATGATATTAGAAACCCATCAGCATATCGGCACGGACCTAAAAACTTTGCGTCATACAACCTTGTTGATCTCCGCTTGATCGGCTCATATAAATCTGGCTATTGAACCTCCTTGGAGCCTGTTTAAACGGCCGATATCCTGGTTTAATGGGTAGCTATGCTTCAACAATGATCGTATCCTGGCATCTCATGATACTTCCCAAGCAAAACAAGCCATTTACTCCTTCAACAGTGTTAATCCAATCTTCTCGGAATTCAGGCATAGCCTTTTAACTTATGTACGTACGGGCCTTGGCTTATCTCCTGCGTTCCTATGTCAATCTCCTCTAAATCATCGGCCGACGTAAACCCTTGCCCACAGTTTTCCCTCGAAATCTTCAATGGAGCCCATTAGAGGTAACAGCTCGGAGCCGACTTGCCGAATCGGCTGTATTCCTTGGCTGGTTGACCTTAAGATAAATCTCCTTCCTTATGTTTTTCTCCGGACAAACAATCAACCCATCGGCTTCCCAGACCGGCAAATCGGTCATTGCAAATGTTGGTTGACCGATCTTGCTAGCGACTACCTCAACTTGATCTCCTTGCCACTGTATGCAGACATTGATGCATATTGTCGAGGGCACACAACAATTCGCATGAATCCAATTCTCTGCCAAGAAGTAGACTTATGATCCTTTCCGTCGATGACAAAAAACGTTAGTTGGTAATGTCTTGTTCCCTACCATCAACTCCACGTTTAACACGCCTTTTGCCTCTGACGAATTCCCACCGAAGTCTTTTAGCACCATATTTGTCTTAATCAAGTCTTCGGCGGTTTTTCCCAATTTTCGATATGTAGCATACGACATTAAATTAAACAGCTAGCTCCCCATCAACCAGCATCTTTTCATCCGCTTCCCATTCACATATGCCCTTGATATATAATGGTTTCAAGTGCTGATGCTCTGATTCATCAGGTTTATCAAATACAGCCTGATCAGGTTGCAACATTAGCTGAGCGAAAACTTCTTCATTGCCATCCTCGTCCGATGAGAGTGCCTTGTATTCTCGAGGCAAAAACAAAACCTTGTTTACCGGAGCCGATGCATCAACCTCATCGTCCTTCTTCTTCACATGCCATACTCGTTTAGTTCTCTTATGACGATGATTGGCTTCTTCCTGATCTTGCCTCTGTTCTTCCTGTTGCTCTCGGTGTCGTAGCCGTTGTTGCTGCTCTTCTCTTCTGGACTCTTTTGTAAATATCCCACTAGGACACCACTGAGGATTCTGGATTTGTTGTTTTTCATGTATTTCTTCATCATTTTCTTCAAAGAATTCTTCATGGATCGGCCCCAACCGGCTGTGTACCGATGTTCGCCTTTCAAGTGGCCGATCTTGCAAAAAACCTTTCCTGCTGAACAGCCTGCCGAGACCCTTATATTATTGCATTCAGGCAATCTTCAATTGATGGGCAATCTCATCCCTATCGATCCCAGCAGAAACGGAAAGAAGGAACATGCAATTCCCAATGCGGATTATATCTTTTCCATGTCCGGCTCAATCCACTGTTCTTTGTACTTTGAATATTTTTCTATCATGCCCGATGAAGTAATCCTAGATCTATATCCTCGATGCCTTCCTTCATCGGCTTGAGTCATTGACGAAAAACCGGATCCCGCATAAACCGATATTCACGGGAAACGGGTGTCATCAATCTTCATCGGCTTCTGTCTTCAAACTTGATCTCTTTCCCTGCTCGACAGCCGATTGAATTTGTTGCCGAAAAAACTTTGCATATCGTTAAGGATGTGATGTGATATCGTATTATGCCACTTGAAATATATCTCTTCTTCTTCAGTTCTTCGGTCCGATGGAATTACGTGGCTTTGGTGGAAGTTGTATCTGTTTCTCTTGTAATAAGTAGGTCAAAGATTTATCGGCTTATTGATGTCAAAAGTCATATCGCTCCTCCTTGTCGATATCCTTCACCCACGGGCATGATACTGATTTTTTGTTTCTAGCCCACTCTGCCAATCCAACCTCAGCATCGGATCCCTCATTGTCTGAGTCTGATGAATAAAGTTGTACCTGAGCAACCCGCCTTCGAAACTTCTCCTTTCTCGCTTCTTGAAATCGGCTTTCATGAAGCCGATACCTTCTGTAAAAACAAGAGTGCGCCAAGCTCCTCAAATTCCTGCGATGAAAACCTCTGCTTAATGGATCTTAAGAGACCCTAGAAAGCCAAATCGGCCAATGTTCATCGCTTTAGATTTAAACTGTAACATCGAATTTCTGACATCCCGAAACCGCTGAATGTATTACGGTACTGTTTCGTCTGGCCTCTGTTTTACCGATGTCAGATCCGTCAGCCTTCATCTCGTGGACCCCCAGCAAAAAAGTATATATGGAATTGTTTCTCCAGATCGACCCATCCTCGGACTGAATTTGGTGGCAAAGAAGAGAACCATGTAAAGGCCGATCCAGATAATGACAAGGGGAAAAATCTAACTCTTAGAGCCTCTTCAGCCGATGCCTCTCCATACTGTGCCAAGAATCGGCTAATGTGCTCAACTGTAGATGTGCTGTCTTGCCCTGAGAACTTAGAGAAATCCGGAACTCTATATCGGTGTGGCAATGGGACTCTGTCGAACCACTCGGGATATGGATGCCGATACATAAATGTTTGTTCCTTTGGCTTTATCCCAAACTGTTCTCTCACTATCTCTACAACCTTTGCCGACAAATCTTCTTCCCTTGGGATCTCCTGCTGATATTGTACGGGTGGAGTTGGTAGCCGATTCTGCCTAGGGTATTCTCTCTGATGATTACCTGGATCGGCAATACCTTCTGGGTGATTCTGCTGATATCCCCCATAATAAGCCGTTTGATGATATCCTGTAGGAATATCCTGTTGCCCCCCAGCCTGGTTATGTGAAAACAAATTTTCCGGCCAATCTTTTTTAATTCCATAAGCAACTTGATTTGGCTCCATCTTTGGCGGGAGATAGACAGGACCTCGAGTAGGCTGTTGAAGAATCGACCCATCCACCGTCTTCTTAATAAGATTGTGGAGCGTATTGACCAAGATCCCAGATTGAATGATGAGCGCGTGATGCACTGCTTCATTCACCGTCTCCTGTAAGGGTTTTACCGGTGGACTCTCAGGTGGCGTACGGCTCGATTCTCTAACCAAAACTGGTTTTGGAAACTGGGATTTCTGAATCGCCCTTGTCTTGTCATGCTAAAGGATTCCAAGCAAAGCTTCTGAAAATTGGCCATATTTTGCTCGACTTGCTATTTTTGCTCGTCTGTTAAATCTTCCATGTTGATCGGGATTACGTTGTCTGTTTTGATCTCTTTTCCGGCCATGTTGAAGTTCTGTGTCCCACCGGGCGTGCCAAAAATGTGTTGACGCCGAAAACCGCCGGCAGCGTCAAGAACAGGCCGACGATCTGGTTCGGCGCCTAGAGGACACGCGAAGGCCTAGGAGATTTGCTTTCACTCCAGTGCAGGTCCTAAAATTCTTGAGGTTGTAGGCGTGCCAGTCAATTTGACCCTGCAATTGACAAGGAGATAGAAAATAATAGATCAATGAGCCAATCGGCTGGAAGCCGATCTGGACTCGTCTCATCGGCTATGGCCGTATGAACGTGTAGCACTTGTACACCGACTGGAAGCCGATGATGGCATGAACAGTAACTAATAATAATAAGCAAATACTAAACCAGCCGATTGCCGAAGGCAACTTGAAAATCGGCTGGTTTAGTATTTGCTTATTATTATTAGTTACTGTTCATGCCATCAGCGGCTTCCAGTCGGTGTACAAGTGCTACAGTTCATATCGGCCATAGGCCGATGAGACGAGTCCAGATCGGCTTCCAGCCGATTGGCTCATTGATCTAATATTTTCTATCTCCTTGTCAATTGTAGGGTCAAATTAACTGGCACGCCTATGAACCTCAAGATTTTAGGACCTGCACTGGAGTGAAACAAATCTTCCAGGCCTTCGCGTGTCTCTAGGCGCCGAACCAGATCGTCGGCCTGTTCTCGACGCTGCCGGCGGTTTTCGGCGTCAACACATTTTTGGCATGCCCGGTGGGACACAAAACTTCAACATGGCCGGAAAAGAGATCAAAACAGACAACGTAATCCCAGTCAACATGGAAGATTTAACAGACGAGCAAAAACAGCAAGTCGAGCAAAATATGGCCAATTTTCAGAAGCTTTGCTTGGAATCCTTCAGCATGACAAGACAAGGGCCGATTCAGAAATCCTAGTTTCCAAAACCAGTTTTGGTTGGAGAATCGAGTCGTACGCCACCTGAGAGTCCACCGGTAAAACCATTACAGGAGACGGTGAATGAAGCAGTGCATCACACGCTCATCAATCAATCTGGGATCTTGGTCAATACGCTCCACAATCTTATTAAGAAGACGGTGGATGGGTCAATTCTTCAAGAGCCTACTCGAGGTCCTGTCTATCTGTTAACGCCAAAATTTGGTAAGACCCTATGTCAGATTCGGTCAAAGGGGAAATTGCAGTCACTAACGGGAAATTGATCCAGAAGAGACCGATTCTGGGAAGGAGCCGTGAGGACTGGCAGCATGGCATTTTACTGTTATATTAATTAGGCAAGCGTTTATCTTCAGGAAACCCGACCTCGTGTCCGGTTGGGTCTTATTAATGTTTTCTGTTAGAGTTAGGAAATCATGTACCGTGTCCGATAAGGCCTCATGTAACTCGGGGTATAAATACGTACGCCCGGGGACCATGTAAATTATCACTCGATCAATACAATTTCGGCGCATCGCCACCCTTCCGACGGATCCTTGCTTCTACGAGCCGGGCTGCATCAGGTTAGTCCGAACTCCTGCGAGAGGGTAAGTCTCATCACCCTGGCTATCTATCGGCTAGGACTTCCTCAGTTAGGTCCGATATTCTAGTCGGTTTATGGCAGTCGTCTTACCACAATATATTTAGTTTATCTATGGCTGCATCAGTTCAGTTTGATCTCATAGAGTGATTAGGTATATCACATCACGCGTGCATAGATCGTATCGGCTTACTGGGAGCGGATTTATCGTCCAGTTTGTGCTGCATCGTTAGGTCCGACCTACTAAACTACTAGCGATAAATCGTTCCTGCTAAGTCGATACTTTATGTGCAAGCGTCTTATCGGATGTATAGCCGATAAGTTATCATATACATCACGATTGCATTAGATTTATCGGCCTTGTGCGAGATCTCGTTAGATCAGTCTGCTGCCAACGGTTGGGTCCGATTCTACTAGACTGTAATAATAACGTTATTCTTAATAAGCCGATGGGTTTTATGCGATTTTTATCGGAGTGGACTTAGCCGATAAGTTATTCTCTTTTAATACAGACCGATTATACTTGCTTGCTTTATATATTCCTTGCATGCAGTACATTACGATCGGCAAGGCTAAGCCAATGTGGATTTACTACTGCCGATCCGAATGTGAGCACAGCGGTTTCCCGGGCACGAACCAAATCAGCCAAATTCCCGGGGCATACTCAGGTAAGGACCTAGGCACGAGATAGGTAAGACCCCAGCCACAACACGATAGCCGGAATGAAACCGGAGGAGCCTATGTGAGCAAGAGGGCCCGGGCACGGATACGGGCAGATTTCACAGCAATAATCAGTAGCTTTAAACTATTGATCGGCTGGAGTTCATATTAATCTATACTTATAGATATCTGCTCGTATTATTATACAAGTTTAGCCGATTTTTGAGACCCCGAGGATCGGCTAATCTCTCTC